>OZ025868.1:14039490-14044490 GCA_964019415.1 Ianthella basta | reverse complement strand
AGAAAACAGGAGTGGGGACAGAACACATCCTTGGCACAGGCCTCTGGATACTGCAAATTCCTTGCCTAGACGGTTGTTAATTCTCACCTGAGACATACTGCCATCGTACAACCCTTTCAAAAACATGAGAAAGTGCCCACCAATGCCATACTGACCTAAGCAGTCCCACAACTTCATCCTGTCCACCCTATCGTAGGCTTTCCTGAAGTCAATGAAAGCAGCTACCATCCCACTAGACTTCTTGGCAACCATAGACTGTCCAATCAACAATAGAGATAGAATTTGGTCCCTGCAACCTCTGCCCCTACGAAAGCCACCTTGCTCATCAGCCAATAGCTCTTTAGCTTCTAAAAAGTCAGCCAGCCGGTTGTTCAAGACCATACACATGATCTTTCCAACCAAGGATGTCAGGGAGATACCTCTGAAGTTACTGGTGTCACAGGCTCCCTTCACCCTCCCCTTAGGGATTGGCACAATGATAGATCGTTTCCAGAAGGAAGGGACAACTCCAAACCTCCAGCAAGCATTAAACAAATGCACCCACACATCCCTTAAAATCTCCACTTCCATCATCTCAAGAGAAATACCATCTCTACCTGTCGACTTTCTCTTCTTTGCCTTACTCAATGCCCACATCACCTCTTCTCGAGTAATTTCACCTTCCAACTCTGGATTATCACTGTCCTGCTCACCCTGAGGTGCCTCACTGCAAACACTACGTCCGGACGTCCCCACCAGTGGCTCCTTACTCCCCTGCAACACTTCCCTGAAGTGTGCACTCCAGACTTTCACAGCCTCTTCACCGGATTGGATCACACCATTGTTGTCAAGAACTTTGTCAAGATAAGCATCTGATACTTTCCTCTTAACAATGCCCAGCTTCTTAACTTTCCTCCACCATCTCTTGGGGTTACCCAATAGCTTCTCCAGCCTTAACTGCTGAGACCGAAAGAACTTCCTTTTGGAACTACTAACAGCTTTGGCATAAGCTCTTCGACTGGCAACATAATCCATTCTCTTGCACTTCCTTTCCTCTTTATCTTTAGTTCTCAGCCACACGTGTTCAGATTGATGGAATGTCTTCCTCATATTCATCAAATCCTTTGTAAACCACCTATGTTTCTGTCTAGAAGTGCTCAGAGAACGCTTAACTTTATGTAGCCCACTGAACATCAACCCAATCAACTGATCATACAAACTATCCAAATGATTCTGGTCACCATCAAAACTATGCAAATTCTCCACAATACTCTCAATATCCCTCTTCTTATCACATAGGTAGTCATCCGGGACCACATATCTGAACTCATTACCAGAACATTCACCTGGAGTGTCTTCAGGTTCACTGCCTTGGCATCCAACATCACTATCTAACACTATATCCCATACCAAAGCAGAATGGTCTGGAATTCGTTCAACAATACCATCGGCATGGAATGCCTCGACAAACTCAGTCAAAGATATCACCTTAAAGTTTGACACAACCCCGAGGTCATCCTTGAACAACAAACAATAGTCCACCACTGAACACCCTTTAGAAGAAATGCAGGTAAACTCACCACTCCCAGCTCTGCCATTGGCCACACAAAGCCCCAATGACCTTGTGAAATCTAGCAACACTCTGCCTTGCTCGTTAATCACCTGGTCTTCTGAGTGTCTATCACCTAAACCTTCCACCTCTTCTACACAGCCACACCTTGCATTAAAATCCCCACATAGAAGTACTGTACCAAGACTAGCATACTTACTCACTTGCTCAGATAAGCACTGTAACCTCCCCTCCAAGCATACTTCTCTCCCAGATGACATGGGAGGGATGTAACACACTGCAAGCACCACATCTACACCACTAGCCACATTAGAGAGCTTCACCCACAATATGTCTTCAACATCACAGTCCAACACCTCACACGACCAAAACCTTAACAATGGTTCTCTCACAAGCACTCCAACCCCACCAGAACCACGGACTGCTCTCTTGTGGATAGATTTCCTATTGTTACCGAACCACTTATAACCCTCAAATGAGGCTTCCTCGTCTCCACGTAACCAGCTTTCAACAACACCAATAACATCAGGCTTGTAATGGTTCAGAACTAAAGATCTAATATCAGTATGATCAACGCCTCTACCAAATTGACAAACATTCATATTAGACCAGCCACATACATTCCAGCACATGACCTTCAAATTTACATCAAAATCAACACCCAGCTCACCACAAGTACCGTCACTCCCCACACTAGGTCCAACTTCCATCATCATGCCCTCATCACCCATCCCCTTTTGCCACTTCAGCGGCTGAGCACCCTCACTGATGCAACCCCTAAAAAAGGAGACTTCTTTTCCACCTTCCAGACATCATTGATCACAACTCTATCCAATCTTCCCAACACATCTTCCTCGCCTCTCAGCCAAAACCACCACCGTGTCCTACCACTGTCTTCCTTGCATACTCTGACCACCTCAACTTTCTCTGCCTCATCAAATTTCTCCCCCAAACATTCCTTGACCTCTTCCACTGACACTTTCTTCCTAGTCCCCCACAGTTTCCTTACTCCAACATACTCCCCATGCTTGTTCTTCTTTACTGGCAATGGTGGCGACTCTCCCAGCCTACTCTTACCACCCTGCAACGTTTCACTATCTGCTCTTTCCCCCTGTTCATTCTTTCTCCCCCCTGGGCGTGCAGCAGAGATAGCAGAGACAGGCTTCTTTCTTGTCTCCTCCAATCTTCCTCTACAGTCCACCCGCTTCCATTCACCCTCCGCAACCATCACCCTGTCCACCAGATCGTTGTTCTCTTTACTCAACACCTCTACAGACTCTCTCAACTCGATCATCTCCCCTCGCAGCTCACCTACCAACTTAGTCAACTCTAACACTTTCGCCGACAGGCAGAAGCAACAGACAAACGCCCTTCCATCCAGCACACCAACACCTTCTTTCATTCTTAAGCACTTCACATGGAACCATCCTGAACACATCTCGCATTGCACCATCTCACCTGCCTCCCTGTTGTCGTTACAGAAACATCGCACCTCACTGGCGCTACCGCGTTCACTCTCTTCGGAAGGGGGCACCCCACCACTCCCGTCCTTCTTCTCACCAATCACTTCGGACTTCTTTTTGGCCGATCGGGTGCTCTTTCTAGTAATCTTGCTCGTCTCCATCAGCTGATTCTCCGATCTATTTGATTGACTCTTCTTGGTTGCCGCCATCTTAGGGATCTCTAAATATATACAGTCTTTAGTGCACGTGATTGATAGGTAGTTACAAGCTCTCACCTTCTACCAAGATAGTTGCATTGAATATTGAGAATCCAGCCGTGCATTCCACAAATGATCCATTGCTCTTTGATGAAATGTTGTGGACAGTGAAGCTTGTTGGATTACCCTCTCGTGAGCTCACACTTGGCAGAGAAGAAACTTGTGCACTATCAACAAATCCAGTTGTGTAGCCTAGGACTTTCAAGTTTACTCTCCAAAAAGGAAATACATTCTGTGTGCTACTGTTACAAGTGAATGTAACATCCTTGTTCACTGGTACAACGTATACACCAGGAATATCAATTGGTACAGCTTCACCCGATACATCTAGAGTGACTGACAAGGGTAGACAAACAGTATTCAAGTTCATAATCATGGCAATAAATTTGTAATACAAACCTAAAACACACACTTAAAATGTGTCATAAACTAAACAGCTAACTACAAGTGGGCAGTCTGTGCACTATTGTAGGCTTAGATATTATAAATTACCAAGACAAGCGTTAGCTATATTGCTGTAGCTACGTAGATTACTAACGCAAGTCCACAGCCACAACGTGAATCCAGGCACCATATGACACAAGTACAGTGTAAACAGTGTGGAGCAACATTATCTGTAGAAATGAGTAAAGAATTCGATTTGGTTACTTCTTTGTCTGAGCAACTGACCAAGTAGCCACAATTGTATATCTACAGAGCTAACTATGTAGGAACTACATACCTTTGAACTGGGGTCCAATCTATGTTGAAGGGTTCGCACAAACCAATCTCTCTGGTTCGTCTATGTATACTCCTGTGGTAACGAATGTCCATTGATACTTGGACTTCCTGCTTCCTAGCTAGCTAGTCTGTAGCTAGCCTAATGAGAGCACTGTGACTGTTGTTCCTGCTGCTCCCACATTGAAAATGACATCAAAATTTAGTTTCAACAGATCCTCTGCATCTGAGTGAGCTTGTAAACAAGAAGAGATGTACTTTGAAACAGAATGCTACGCTCCTTGTTCATAACTAAAGAGCATAAATGCATTCAGATCATCTCACGTCTTTCCAGTGAATTGATGTCACATAACATATGCTGCAGCTACATCCTGCCATGTTGCATGAAGTGACTGAGATTATGTACATAGACTGTGCTAGACTGAAGTGACTTCAGTTCAATCACTTGTTACAATCGAATTATGCATGACAGTGATTGCTGACATGTTGTAGAAAGTATAACTCAGTAACACACAGGTGGATATATCACACACGATACAAAAGATTGCAGCTTTGCACAGATTCGAGGTTTGCGCGTAACATAATGTTGTATTGAAATGACCACTAAATTTTCGCTAGCAACTTTTAGGCTGAACAAGGGACAAATTGAAGGGCCTGCTCAGAAGAGAATTTAAAACTTGCAAGATAAAATTATTGAGACTGCTCTAACTGTTCTCTCCAATCATTACCTGACACTCCACCCTCTTTCTCACTACTCTCAGTACCTTCGACGTCTTCCAATTCCACTCTTAGGCCCCATCTGGTCAGTGCCTCATGCGTCGTCTCCATGCACATAGCACTGCAATGCCTCTTCTGTCTCAGCCATCATTATCATCATCAGCAAACATCAAGATGCCTATATCGTGCATGCCTGTGGAGATTGAGTGCCACTTCCCTGACACATTCTCTCCTTCCCTCCTTATATCAACTCAAGCTATATTCTATGATTCAACAACCATAATGGCGGCTATTATC
>OZ025868.1:13914490-14034490 GCA_964019415.1 Ianthella basta | reverse complement strand
GATAAAACTATTGTTGTGGTCTAGGCTGAGCATTGTATTACTGGTTCCTTGCAAACTACTGAAATTTACTTCAGTTTGCAAGTAGTTTATTTTGAGATTCATATCAGACGTCACACTCTTGACCTCTATTTAGGAATGTGTCTGATAAAGCGACTACTCTTATCTTATTGCATTAAGCGAAACTAGCCAAGTGGTGGCGGCAAAGAACAATTGAAGACCATGGATACAGTTCATTCAATGGATGTATTATGAAGACAGCAGCACACCCAAAGTCAGTCTGGAGTGCTTGTAATAGAAAAGTGCCATATGCTGCCATCAACACATTGTGACATTCCCCACGCACCTTCTTCCTATCAAATTTTTGTATGCTTCTAGTGTAAGATGCAGGACACCAGTGGCCCAAGTCCAATACAAGGACGCGCGTACAGATGTAAAGGGCGAGTATTTGAGCACCGGTGTCAATCCAATCAGTACAGCACTGGAGCAAGCATGAAGTCTGCCTTCCCTGCATGAATGTTAACATACCCCAGTGTCTCCATTCTGTTGCATTTGCACATAACCACTATCATGGTTAAATTCGGCAGCTGGTTCATCTAGGATATGGCCCATAATCGTGCTCTATTCTCAACATCAACTTCCTTAAAGATATAAAATTATGCCAATGATGGATGCTGTAGCTATATATACATACTAATATATAGTTTTACTGCATGTGATTGGTAGGTACATACAAGCTTTCACCTTCTACCAAGATTGTTGCATTCAATATTGAGAATCAACAGTATATATAGTGCTGCCTTGGGCTTTCTTTTCTACTCTCCAAAATAGAGAAATGGCCTGCACACTACATAATACTACCCAGAGCAATACACACAGTTCACAGATGACCTGTTGCTCTCCGGTGCAAAATAGTGAATGGTGAAGCTCGCTGGATTGGAAGTTGGAATGTGAATTGGCTGTGCATATATAATACTACCCAGAGCAATACACATTTTATCATAACATGCTATGGATGCTCTCACCTTCTACTAAGACTAAGATCATTGCAGCGGTACTTGTTGTGCCATTTGAGCACTCCACAGATGACCAATTGCTCTCAGGTGCAATATAGTGAATGGTGAAGCTCGCTGGATTGGCCGTTGCATCGTCAGGTGAGCTCACATTAGGAAGGTTACTACTAAGTCCTGCACTAGAAGATAATGTCACAGTGCCACCTTGGATGCGCAGGTCTACTGTCCAAAACAGAACGCCACCTGAGCTACTGCTACAAGTAAATGTTACATTCCCCCTCTCTGATACAACGTATCCACCAGGGATAGGGAAGGCATCAGCTGAGAGTGTGACTGAGGAAGACAATCAAGCAAACACACAGTGTGGCAAAACATTTAACACACTGATAGCTTTTCTCATCATCATGTTGACATCTATGTTTTACTCATTTGCATTATTGTGTTTCTTTAAACACACAGATCAAATGAAGAAAGTAAACATAATGGGAAAGACAACTATATATATATATCACTACCACACAGTGCAAGTTACAATATCGCAGCCACCACCACCTGTGCCAGTAGAGTATCTGCGTCAGTTGGTCATAGAAAAAGACCACCAGTGCAAGTTACAGTAGCCACCACCACATGTGCCAGTATAGTATCTGTGCTAGTTGGTCATTGATAAAGACCACCAGTGCAAGTTACAGCCGGTCAGAACCTGCACCGCTGCCATTGGAATGCACGCTGCAGCAAGCAATTGTAAGCTTGCCTAAGGGCATGCCATTGAATTGAGAGTGCATGGAAAGAAATTCAATGGCATGCCCTTAGGCAAGTTACAATTGCTTGCTGCAGCGTGCATTCCAATGGCAGCGGTGCAGGTTCTGACCGGCTGTAACTTGCATGTGCTGGCCCGGAGCCACTGTAACTTGCACTGGTGGTCTTTTTCAATGACCAACTAGCACAGATACTATACTGGCACATGTGGTGGTGGCTACTGTAACTTGCACTGGTGGTCTTTTTCTATGACCAACTGACGCAGATACTCTACTGGCACAGGTGGTGGTGGCTGCGATATTGTAACTTGCACTGTGTGGTGGTGATGGCGGTGGTGTTTTCTTCTAGAGCAATGGCGCATATACTGAATGCATGCATTGAAACTTGCACTGTGTGATGGTGGTGGCGGTCGTTTCATCTAGAAATGCATGTGGTGGCCGTAATATTGTAACTTGCACTGTGTGGTGGTGGTAGTAGTATATGGTAGCAGCACCTGATGTGCATGGTGGTCTGTTTTCTTTCAGCTGTAGCACATAATATACTACTCATTGCAACTTCCACTGTGGTGGTGATGGTGGTTGTATTTATCTATTGGTGGTATAGTAGCTGAATATTGTGGCTGGATAGTTGTGAGCAAGTGTACATGTGGGTGCTGCTCTGCTCCAGCATAGCAGCAAATGCCTACAAATTGGTGCCAAAATGTGATTGTTCAAAACATCGCCTCCATTTTGTGACTAATTAAGCAATCCTGCTAATGACATGAGCAAATGGGCCATCTAACTATGTCCACTTAGTATCAAGACTTAGCGGGGCCGGGTAGGTGGGATATGCAATGAAGCTCACTTTTCTCGGCCATTTGCGACTAATTAAGAAATCCTGCTAATGACATGAACAGTTGGATTATCTGGCTAGGTCCACCAAGTGTCAAGACTGAGCAGGCCTGGCTGGTTAAATAAATCGTACACCTCACATATGTTGGCCATTTTGAGGCTAATTAAGAAATCCCACTAATAACATAGGAAGGTGGACCACTTGGATGTGTCCACCAAGTTTCATGTCTCAACGAGCCCAGTTGCATTAATATACAAGATACCACTATGCATCAATATAAATGCACCATACATTAAGTGTTCTCCTATGTGCATTTATATTAGTATTTTGCAGGCTGCTTGTAGAAGAATGAAGACTTAATTAAAAATTCCGTCTCATTTAAAAGTCTTAAAATCTCCCATACTTCAAAGCCATACCTAGCATATGCTCATGAAGGCCACCAACCCTCCTGGGAATTATTTATTTATTTATTTATATTATATTATATTATACCACCGCCACCACCACCACACAGTGCAAGTTACAATATCACAGCCACCACCACCTGTGCCAGTAGAGTATCTGCGTCAGTTGGTCATAGAAAAAGACCACCAGTGCAAGTTACAGTAGCCACCACCACATGTGCCAGTTGAGTATCTGTGCTAGTTGATCATAGAAAAAGACCACCAGTGCAAGTTACAGTAGCCACCACCACATGTGCCAGTAGAGTATCTGCGCTAGTTGGTCATTGAAAAAGACCACCAGTGCAAGTTACAGTGGCTCCGGCCAGCACATGCAAGTTACAGCCGGTCAGAACCTGCACCGCTGCCATTGGAATGCACGCTGCAGCAAGCAATTGTAACTTGCCTAAGGGCATGCCATTGAATTGAGGGTGTATGGAAAGAAATTCAATGGCATGCCCTTAGGCAAGTTACAATTGCTTGCTGCAGCGTGCATTCCAATGGCAGCGGTGCAGGTTCTGACCGGCTGTAACTTGCATGTGCTGGCCCGGAGCCACTGTAACTTGCACTGGTGGTCTTTTTCTATGACCAACTGACGCAGATACTCTACTGGCACAGGTGGTGGTGGCTGTGATATTGTAACTTGCACTGTGTGGTGGTGGTGGCGGTGGTGATTTTTTCTAGAGCAATGGCGCATATACTGAATGTATGGATTGTAATTTGCACTGTGTGGCGGTGGTGGTGGCAGTCATTTCCATCTAGGAATGCATGTGGTGGCCGTAATATTGTAACTTGCACTGTGTGGTGATGGTAGTAGTATGTGGTAGCAGCGCCTGATGTGGTGGTCTGTTTTCTTGCAGCTCTAGCACAAAATATGCTACTCAATGCAACTTCCACTGTGGTGGTGGTGATGATGGTTGTATTTATCTATATATGTGGTGGTATAGTAGCTGGATATTGTGGCTGAATAGTTGTGATCATGTGTATATGTGGGTGTTGCTCTGCTCCAGCATGGCGGCAAATACCTACAAATTAGTGTCAAAATATGATTGTTCAAAAGGTCGCCTCCATTTTGTGACTAATTAAGCAATACTGCTAATGACATGAGCAAATGGGCTATCTAACTATGTCCACTTAGTATCACCACTTAGCGGGCTGGGTTGGTGGGATATGCAATGAACTTCACTTTTCTCGGCCATTTTGTGACTAATTAAGAAATCCTGTTAATGACATGAACAGTCGAATTATCTGGCTAGGTTCACAAAGTGTCATGACTGAGCGGGCCTGGCTGGTTATATAAATCATGCACTTCACATATGTCGGCCATTTTGAGACTAATTAAGAAATCCCGCTACTAACATAGGAAGGTGGACCACTTGGACGTGTCCACCAAGTTTCACGTCTCAACGAGCCGAGTTGAATTAATATACAAGATACCACTATGTATCAATATAAATGCCCCATACATTAAGTGTTCTCCTATGTGCATTTATATAAGCATTTTGCAGGCCACTTGTAGAAGAACGAAGACCTAATTAAAAATTCCGTCTCATTTAAAAGTGTTAAAATCTCCCATACTTCAAAGCCATACCTAGCACATGTTCGTGAGGGCTGCCAAACCACCCGGGAATTATATTATATTATATTATATTATACTATATTATATTAGCGCAGATACTCTACTGGCACATGTGGTGGTGGCTACTGTAACTTGCACTGGTGGTCTTTTTCTATGACCAACTAGCGCGGATACTCTACTGGCACAGGTGGTGGTGGCTACTGTAACTTGCACTGGTGGTCTTTTTCTATGACCAACTGTCGCAGATACTCTACTGGCACAGGAGGTGGTGGCTGTGATATTGTAACTTGCACTGTGTGGTGGTGGTGGCGGTGATGTATGCATTGTAATTTGCACTGTGTGGCGGTGGTGGTGGCAGTCATTTCCATCTAGGAATGCATGTGGTGGCCGTAATATTGTGACTTGCACTGTGTGGTGGTGGTAGTAGTATGTGGTAGCAGCGCCTGATGTGGTGGTCTGTTTTCTTGCAGCTCTAGCACATAATATGCTACTCATTGCAACTTCCACTGTGGTGGTGGTGATGGTGGTTGTATTTATCTATATATGTGGTGGTATAGTAGCTGGATATTGTGGCTGAATAGTTGTGAGCATGTGTATATGTGGGTGCTGCTCTGCTCCAGCATAGCGGCAAATGCCTACAAATTAGAGTCAAAATGTGATTGTTCAAAAGGTCGCCTCCATTTTGTGACTAATTAAGCAATCCTGCTAATGACATGAGCAAATGGGCCATCTAACTATGTCCACTTAGTATCACTACTTAGCGGGGCTGGGTTGGTGGGATATGCAATGAACTTCACTTTTCTCGGCCATTTTGCGACTAATTAAGAAATCCTGTTAATGACATGAACAGTCGAATTATCTGGCTAGGTTCACAAAGTGTCATGACTGAGCGGGCCTGGCTGGTTATATAAATCATACACCTCACATATGTCGGCCATTTTGAGACTAATTAAGAAATCCCGCTAATAACATATGAAGGTGAACCACTTGGACGTGTCCACCAAGTTTCATGTCTCAACGAGCCGAGTTGCATTAATATACAAGATACCACTATGTATCAATATAAATGCACCATACATTAAGTGTTCTCCTATGTGCATTTATATAAGCATTTTGCGGGCTGCTTGTAAAAGAATGAAGACCTAATTAAAAATTCAGTCTCATTTAAAAGTGTTAAAATCTCCCATACTTCAAAGCCATACCTAGCACATGTTCATGAGGGCTGCCAAACCACCCGGGAATTATATTATATTATATAATATTATATTATTTACTTTAGATTAGTGGTGTATATTGTAACTTGCACTGTATTTACTTTAGATTAGTGGTGTATATTGTAACTTGCACTGTATTGACCTGTCAATTGACACAGGTGCTTCAGTTGGTATGAAAGAGATCAACTTACCCAAGTCAACAGCCACAACTTGAGTACACACCGAGTATGCCAACAATATAGTATAAATGCCTTGGATTACCATCACCTGTAAAAGGGTATACCAAATTCTCAGTATTGAGTAGCTAGCCACAACACCACATACTTGGTAGTCCATTACACTATAATATAGGAGTCACTAACTTGTTAAAATAAGCACTGTTTGTAGCATATACGATTACTCTCAATAATGCCTACTACGTCCAACAGACTGGTCGGGTAGCTATAGAGGCACTGTATAGGAAGTTGGTATTGAATTACGACGGAAACAGGAACCGTACTATACTCGTTGATCTGCTTCAGGTGCAGATAGGCGTACGCTGTGCAATTGGGACCTTCCCAATGGCACTGTAGGCTCGGAAGCTGGGCCGAAGGCAATGTTGCCGCTATTAAGGTAAGCTAGCTAAGCCATGCACACTCTATTAACTCCTCAGCGAAAGCGACAGTGCTTAGCTAAGGCCTAGCTGGTATATTTCAATAGCCACAGAATCACCTTTCAGAAATTGCTTAGTACAATTCCCGCCTATAATCCATCGCTTAGCGCCCTACTTGCCACTGTTCCAGAGCTCCATCAAGAGTGATTGGGCTGATTGCGCGAACCAAATTTACAGCGTCACAGTGGTATTTATAACATGTATACGTACTCAGTACCATGCGTATTCAATAGTCTCGCCTGCCATAGACCAGTATTATTCATTCTGTCATCCCCCTTGCTGCATGCAGATATAAAGTGGAAGAATTCGACTTTGAAGATAGACTTTTAGGGGCTGCCGCAAGTCCATCTTCGAAAGTCCATCCGTTTGACATTTAGTAGTATGGCTTCGTGTCCCACTTCCGCTAGCATAATAATATGTCGGTGTCGGTTAATATAATACGTAAACTGCGGTAGTATGACTGTGCTAGAATTTATATAATTATGTATCAACGGAAGTATTGAAGATTGGGAATTTATATCGTCGGCCATTTTGTTTGCGTCCTCACGTCGGGAACACTGAGGGAAGGACTTTGAAACGTCGCTCTGCGCGGAGCATAGGCGTCTTCTGCCTTCGAAAGTTGTAGAACAGGCAGACACACCACCTCTGGTCTGAAGACATACAGGAAGCAGCTAGATAACCACCAAGCAGTTCGGCGACTTGGTTCACACGGCGCTTTCAATCATGGCCGCCCCGTTGAAGGACTTCAGTTTTAGAGAAGTAACATGAGCGACGTAGAACTTGTTGATCCTTACGAATTCTGCACGCAAACTTTTCCTAACTGTCTATAGCGTTTAAAGTTAAAGCGCGCACAGTTACCCTTCCTAATTTCCTCTAGATGGTGCGCGTAGTGCGGTCGAGCGAACTGCCTTCTGCCACAACAGAACCCTAGCCGCTGCAATGACTGTGGGTTTGCTGTAAAATACTTGCAGGTATCTGTGTGCCCTCCATACATGTCCCTCTCCTCTGCTCCATGTCTTTGAGAGAGAATGTACGTGTGTGTTTAGTGTGCGTTTGCGTGTGCGTGTGTGTGTGCGCGCGTGTGTGTGTGTGTGTGTGTTTGTGTGTGTGTGCGTGCGTGTGTGTGTATGTGTGTGTATGTGCGTACTTGATTATGTTTTTAGCAACTCTGAGAATGTGCAAACTGTGTATAAGGTTTGTAAGGTAATGTATTGTGCCGTTTTCAAAATGTGTGTCCATATTTTTTACTCTATTCATGTCAGCTTCAATCATTTGTGCTAATTCTTGCCTATAAAGTGTGTTCACAAGTGTGTTGATGAATTAAACAAAATTAGTTGCAATAGCAGCTATACATTGATAACGCAGTAGCGACTGAAGGGAGCAAGTATTTCGAGTTGGGGCAGCAGCCCCACGAGTTATTTAACTTGAAATACTTGTTGCTATAGCAACAAACATTGGTAAATGCATGTTTGTATAGGCTCATGAGAGGCATATATTATAGGTATAGCTAGTGTATAATTCTATTGTGATCTACCTCATGGGTCTATATACATATTATTAATAAAAAATTATACACACTTTACACTAACAAGCTTGCATGCAGTTATGCATGGCTGGATTAGATCATGCACTGAGCTGGTTTCTGAGAGTAAACAACTCATCAAGCATGAACTTTGATCAAGAACAGCAAAATTATATACGTAGCAATTTTGATTACTTTGTGATTAACCATTGGTCCAATCAATTGTAATGTTGGCATTTTGAATTTAAACAATGCTTGAAATTTCACATAGCTAGAAAGATTTATTCAGCTGTCATGATCAATTCAGGATCAGATAACCTCAAAGGCACACACCAGTGCTGAGTTCTGCAGCTGCAGTCTCCAGTGTTTGATACGTAGGGTTCTCCTCCATTACGACATCACTGCTGGTCACACCCCCACCATGTTCTTCATTCTGTGGTTCAGTTGTTGACCAACTGTCATAATGGCTCAATTGGGAGGACGCTCGTTCAGCATTTACTAAATTCACACTCGAACTCTGCATCACAAATTTAATTATTATACTTATGGCCATTATAACACAAACTTTACCCACAATCTGGTACATGTCAGTCTCATGCATATTTATGCATTGGTCATGCAGACCTGACTCTTTATAATTATTGCAGTGCTAAAATTAAGGAATTGTTCACTTATGTGGAAAGTACAAAGAGTGCTTGAAGCAAGCTATGGACGAAGTTGCAAAGGATATTACAATATTATGCATGTGCAGGAGTTTGTGGCAGGGAAGATCTCACTAGTTTCACTAATACAGGAAAGGGCAGCTTTGGTGCATATTAGCAGAATTGTGCACAATTCTCATTTGGCTGACTTTCTGCTCTATATGTCCTGTCTTGCACTGGAAGACTGCATGTGACTGTGTTGTGTATTTAGCACATGCAGACTCACTTCATCTCTCACGGCCAGTGATAGAGGAGCACTGTGCATCACTTCATATCCCTCAGTGTTACTACCAAGTGGTACTGGAAGCTGACTTACAGTAGGATCATGAAGAATGGCAGATCTAGACATGGCCAGTATGTCATCATAGGCTGAGTCAACTGCTACATTGTCTTTATATTGTCTTTCCATAGCTCTATTCTGTGCATATATAAAGTACTGGTAGCTAGTAACATGCAACCAATCATGGGTACTGTATTCAAAAGGCAATACAAACATCAGGATATAGAGAGATATACTCTAAGAGTATTTCGCTTAATTGTATTATTTCTAATAATAACAGCCATGAATATAGGGAGATGCTGCTTCAACAGCAATGACTAAGTCATGCTCCATACAACATAACAATGCACAGGTGCAGACACATATGCACCTACATTCGCCCACCTGCCCACACACACACATTTACACACGAACACAAAAGTGTACATTATATGAGCAGTACAAGCACAAATCAAATTTTGCATGAAGGTAACGATGAACAGAGGTACACCAGCTT
Organism: Ianthella basta; assembly: GCA_964019415.1. Classification (NCBI taxonomy): domain Eukaryota; kingdom Metazoa; phylum Porifera; class Demospongiae; order Verongiida; family Ianthellidae; genus Ianthella; species Ianthella basta. Next base: position 14,025,009 of record OZ025868.1, on the reverse strand, counting down.
CATTTAGCTATTTCTAGCCTACGTACTGTCTGATGTGTGCAAGAATGATAGCCTATATAGGAAATTGGAATATACCTTGTACACATGTTGACAGCAGTTACCACAGCAGTGGTGGCCATGGCAACTGACAAGAGCACAATTGTTGTTCCTGCTACTGCCACACTGAAAATGATATCAAAACCTGGTCTCAATACATCCTCTGGCTCTGAATGGACAAGTAGACAAGAAGATTAGAATATGCAAGTGAAACTGTGTATCTACGTACCTAGAAAGGTTGTGCCACATGCCAGGTTGAATTGGGGTCAATCACATTAACTGACTCATAGCGTACATGCATTCAGATCATCTCACGTCTTCCCAGTGTTGCTCTGAATGAATGTCACATGACATTTGCTGCATCCGATCATGTTGCATGGAGTGGCTGAGATGTTGTAGACAGTGCCAGGTTGAAGGGACTTAATTCACTTCAACCAAACAAACACTTAATTGTTCTAACTGAATAAAGTACAGTACTAGTGCTTACTGACATGTTGTAGAAGGTATAACCTCAACTCAGTAACACACACAGGTACATCACACAATATATGCAAGATGTATCTTGTGTGACTGTTGTATTGAAATGACCATGCAATAAATTTCGCTAGCAACTTTTAGGCTGCATGAACAAGGGACAATTTGAAGTGCCTACTGAGAAGAGAATATACCACTTGCGAGATAAGAACATTGAGATTGCTCTAGCTGTTCCTCTCCATTCATTACCTGACACTCCAACCTCTTTCTCACTAGTACTCTCATTACCTTCAACTTTTTCCAATTCACCCTTAGGCCCCATCTGGTCAGTTCCTCATTTGTTGCCTCTACATAGCGCTGCAATGCCACTTCTGTCAGCCATCATTATCATCATCAGCAAACATCAAAATGCCTATAATGCTTTTTGGAGATTGAGTCCCTGACACATTCTCTCTTTGCTTATTTTCATTATATCAACTCAAGCCATATGATTTAATGATTTAACGACCAAAATAGCGGCTAGTTTCAATATTCATGTGCATATATATAGTGTTTGCAGAATGAATGTACCCTGATTGGACAAAGATATCTCTAAATATAATCATCAGACTCTATTGTTCCAACAGTTGCAACAGTTATATCCATAATTATTGTTTAATTTAATTATTGCTTCCAGGATGAATGCACCGTGGAAAAGAATGCACAAATGTTAACCAAAATTTCTCTTTCAGAGTTGCTGAAAAGATCTCTAAATATAATGCTCAGATTACATTGTTCCTATTCTGAGATCTGCAGCTGCTGTCTCCAGTGGCTGATATGCAGGGTTGGCCTCCATTACAACATCACTGCTGGTCGCACCCCCACTATGTTCTTCATACTGAAGATCAGCTGCTGTCCTATCATCAGAATGGTGCAGCTGGGAGAGTGGTCTTTTAACATTAACTATATCCACACTTGAACTCTGCATTCAACAATAACAGAAAAGAAACAACATGAACGGAAATTTATAATGCAAAATTACTCACAATATCTTGGTATGTGTCAGTCTTGTGAGTCAAACCAGCCTCCAACATGGGTCAAGTGAAAAGCGTAAATAGTGCTATTTTTGTTTTTAAGCTTACTTTAACTAGTCGCCCATGGCTCATTTTATATTATACCAAATAGGAAATGTGAAGAGACCATTTCACAAGTCATCCATGAAGTTGGAAAAGACATGAAATGTGCACAGAATTCTTACCAGTTTTGATCACCAAAGAAGTGCACGTGGATGTGAGATTATACACACATTCAGAATTACGTCATCTCCAATTTGGCAGTGATATAGTCATATCTTAAGCTTGCACTAGAGGACTGTGCATGTCCATGCTGTGTAGCATAATTAAACAGACTCACTCCATCTCTCACATCCAGAGATAGAGGAGCAGTGGGCAGCACTTCATACCCCTCAGTATTATCCCCAAGTGGTACTGGAAGGTGACTTACAGCAAGATCTTGAATAGTGGTACACAAGGGAGACATAGCCAGTATATCATCATAGGCTGAGTCAACTGCCACATTGTCTGCATTCTATATATATGCACAGACACAGCAACATAAGGTAATAGTACCTGAATCAAGATATGGTGCATTTATATACATTTTGAGAGCATTCAGGGTTGCAAAAACCATGCATGTGGCTGCTGTTCCATTGTAAAATTCATTGACTCGCAGCTCTGTACTTAATGATTAAAAACTAAATATAATTTTAAGTAACGCTACTTCTGGCACTGGTACACACGCACACACACACACACACACACACACACACACATGCATTACAGAATTGCACTGGTTGCTCAAAGAAATGTGTGTATTATACCAGAGTCAGTTGCAAATGCTCAGCAACATGAATGGCAATATGTACACATGCAAGCTTATGGTGACATACCATTTACAGAATTTGAGTTTCGTTGCTGTATATAAATGATATATCAAGCACTCTAGTGATGCTAATGCTGGTCCTGACCCTCTGAAACATAACATGCCCAAAAGCTTCGTGCTTGGGCCAGACCTGGCTACTTGAATAGTTCACATGCTTCAATTGGTATCCAGGAATGGGTGTAGTGAGCAGCATAAGTATAATAATTATATTTGCTGTCTTGATTAAGCATAGGATACTGGAAGCTGACTTACAGCAGAAGCAGGATCACGAAGAGTAGCAGATATGGCCAGTACATCATCATAGGCTGAGTCAACTGCCACAATGTCTTCATATTGTCGTTCTCTGCTTCCATTCTATGCACAAATGCATATATAGCAAAACAAAACTGTTATAGCGTGATCATCAAGATGGTATATTTTTCTACATTATGTGAGCAGTTTAGGGAACTAAGCTAGCATCATAAACTATGCATGGGGTTGCTGCTCCAACTTGAAGCGCTATATATCAATTGAACTGCTTATTCTGCAATTGCAATTACCTAATTCCTTTGAGCAACACCAATTACATGCACTGGTACACACACACACACACACACACACACACACACACACACACACACACACACACACACTCATACACACACGCACACACACGTACACATACGTACATTAATGGACATTGTCAGCATCACTATGCATGTATCATTTCCAAGTGCACAAGGCGATGGAAGAGGAGATGACAATGGTGCCTCTACACAGCCTTCACTAAAAGAGCATTGAATTGTGTGTTTTATACAGGAAATGGCCATACAGGAGCACTTTATAATTAGGTACATCCATGCCACTGTATCGGAAATCATAACACAGTGATGTAGAATAATGCTATGCTGTTACAAGCAGCCTTGTGAGTTGATCACACTTTTACACGTGTCAGGTGAGTCTACACTATTTGCACGATTCTGATTAGTATCTTGTTTGTTGTGTGCTGCAAAACATTAATAATCCTCTTTAAACCTTGGCTGTGTGGAACAGTAGCATATCTTGCTTTTTGGACATATTCAGCATTGATATGCTTGGTAACATCCCCTGGTGTGCAGGGCGGAGGAGAAGGAGGTGATACCGGTGGTTGAGTGGTTTCTTTTCTGTTGAGAATTCAAAACGGCATCTTGCACTGTTGAGTATTCCATTGGGCTAGCTCCAGGTGCACGGGTGTAAGCTGCATTCTGAGCTGGCCACCTTTGCAATGAGTTCCCTTTGGCTGAAGTTGCGTTGAAAACAATTTGAGCATATTCTGTCTTATTCATAGTCTTGTCTTCAATGCTTCTACGCTCTGTTCCTTCCAGTATGCATACAGAAAGCTACTTCACTTGATTGCCTATGACATTACTCCTCAATTAACTAACTAATCAAGGTCACTTATGATATAATCTTCACATGCTCTGTCTGGTGAACTATTGATAGTGTACATATTTCCACAATGCACTTTAGTGTAGTCTATATACAGTAGTCATGTCACAGAATACATAATCAGCTGCAGGCTACTCACCTTCTTCTGTTTGTCTCTTGACCTCCTACTGAAAGTGAATGTGAAAAGGTACGCACAATTACTTGTGAATGGGAGGACAAGATATGAGTATATGAAAGTACCCCAAGCACAACATGTATTCAACTGCGATAAATATAATGAAAACGAACCTTCTGTAGAAATATGTCAATAGTATTATTGTTGCTAGCACAGTGAGTATTGCCAGTACTGCCACAGCAATAATGGGTAGTCCAATAGTGAGAAATGGATCCCCAACAGCACCACCTCCAGGGTCTAGCACTGACAATAACAGAATGCGATACATGCGGGTGAAGGATGATTGATGATGTGAGGAGTTCTCAATGTCACAGGTATAGGTATGCACTACATCACGCTATGTACAATTACCATCAAACTCCATGATTTTGCATGCCATACTCACTACCTCCAGTAGGTACTGCAGCTGTTTGCACTGAATACATGTCACAAGACTTGTTGCATCCGGCCATATTACATGGAGTAACTGCGATATTGTAGACTGTGCCAGATTGAAGTGAAGTCACTTCAACAAAACCATCACTTGTTATTGTTGAATTGTGCATAGTGACTATTGACATGTTAGTCGAAGTAACCTCAACATTGTAACACACAGTTAACCATGTCTTGTGCAATTCTTGTATTGCAACAGCCAATGAATCCACCTTAGTAAAATTAGTCTGAATATTGGGACAATTTGGGGAGCCTACAGAGATGAGAAAATAGCACTAATTGTATGATCAATTATTGACAATACTACATTTGTAATTGTCTGTGCCTATGAAATTTGATATGAATGGCATCCAGCATCAGTAAACAATAATTGCAATTGATATATAATTATGTGCAGCCTTTGTGAAGGGATTCCCCACGCTGTAATTACCCAGAACATACTATGACAAAGCTATCATGCAGTTCAGTAAATTATAACATGTATTGTGCGTGCATGCATATGGATTACACGTCATTCAGGTTAATTCTCTTGACATTCATGAGCTGAAGATACAGGTCACAATTACATATAAACATGCCATGGCAGCAAATTAGAGAGTGTTTTGATGTCACAAAACAGCCATTATACAAACACACAATGTAGGTACAAGTTCTCACCTTCTACAAAGATTATTGCAATGGAATTGGCACGGCCTTGGGCAGTACATTCTACATATGATCCATTGCTCTCTGTTGGAATGTTGTGAACAGTGAAGCTTGTTGGGTTGGGAAAAGAGCCAGTATCTGATGAGCTCACGTTTTGTAGATCTGACACTAGTGCCTCAGAGTTAGTAAAACCTGAAATGCTACCCAATGTTTTCAAGTCTACTTTCCATACTGGAGCTACATCGCTACTGTTACAAGTGAATGTAACATTGCCCCTCTCTGGTACAACATATTCACCAAGTGTATCTGTTGGTACAGCATCTCCTGATAGAGCTAGAGTGACTGAGAAGGGACAGACATGTATTTATATTTTATATTCTAATGTACAGTAAATTGTCAACATAAAGCAGGAAGGACTAACATACAGTAAGCTTCATATTACCAGCAAACAATAGCTAAGTGTTAGAGCAATTGAACACATGAAGAGACACTTACCTAAACAGTGTTGTGTAGTAGCAATTATATAACTCAATGCTTTTGTAGGCTTAGACATTAACTAGCTAACTAGCCATTTAAAGAGAATACTAACTACCAACCTGAGTCCACAGTCACCACTTGAGTACAGGCTACATACACTACAAGTGTAGTGCGAACAAGGAGCAACATCATCTGTAGAAGTGTATACATGTTTGGACAAGTTTGCTGTCTAAGCCGTTGACCTAGCTACAACAGAACTTCGCGGTAGCTAGTCACGTACCTGTAGCCTCTCAGGCTCTAGGTATAATGATGTAAAGAAACCAATCGCTTTGACTTCGTCTTTTTTCAGCAGGAAATGATAATGCGATCCATTACTGCCATTCTTATTCGGATTTTCGTTTCCCCTATCTGTGTAGTTAGATACTCACCTAGCTATGCTAAACAGCATCTTCAACTGAAACTACTGCTATGCTTGGGTACTTTCATACTCAATTTGTCCTCCCATTCACAAGTAATGGTGTATACCTCTTTACATTCACTTTCAATAGGAGATTGTGAGGCAAACAGAAAAAGAAGGTGAGTAAATACATCTGGATACAATTTCTGTGACATGGCTGCTGTATATAAACAACACTATAGTCCATTTTGGAAGTGTGTGCACTATCAATAGTTCCAAGATAGAGCATGTGAAGACTATATCATATCTGTCCTTGATTAGTTGCAATCTAGATAAAATATCTTCCATGTGTGACAGAGTAGAGAAGTATCAAGCAGCATTCTAGCTAGCTGCACATTCAGCTACTGTCTATTGCATGAATAGCTAACGAGCACCTTTGAATCAGAAAAGAGCAATGTGGTAAGACAATCATACAGTCCACCTACTCCCTCTCCCTTTCATGCAGACCATCTCTTTTTTGGTTAGTCTCGTCCCATCTCCTTGCAACCCCCTCTCTAGAAGCCACCCTGCCTTGTGCCAATTAAGTGCTGACTACCACACTAGCACTGCACCAAAAATCGCATCAAACGATGTGTGAGCTATGTCCGGTCGTGTAGCACAGGAACACGAGTGTTCAGTTTTAGCCACGCTTCCTCGCTCTGTGTTCCCTCTGTATGCATATCAATTTTGGAAATCTACTTTGCTTGATTGCTAAGACATTATTCCTCAATTAACGAACTTATTAAGGTCACCTTATGATATAATCTTCACATGCTCTGTCTTGGAAACTATTGATAGTGTACATATTTCCACAATGCACTGTAGTGTATAGTTTATATACAGTAGTCATGTTTCAGAATACATATCCAGGCTCTATATGCACCTTCTTCTGTTTGCCTCTTGCTCTTTTCCTGAAAGTGAACAAGGTATACACATTATGAGTATGAAAGTACCCCAAGCACAACATTTGCTTAGCTTCAATAATTTTATGTAATGAAAACAAACCTTCTGTAAAAATATGTAAACAGTATTATTGTTGCTAGCACAGTGAGTATTGCCAGTACTGCCACAGCAATAATGGGTAGTCCAGTAGTGAGAATTAGATCCCCAACAGCACCACCTCCAGGATCTAGCACTAACAATAACAGATACATGGAAGTGAAGGATAACTGGTATAATTCTTACCTTGCACAAAAATTATTGCATTGCATTCTGCTGATAATCCAGCAGTGCATGCCACAAATGATCCATTGCTCTTTACTGGTATGTTATGAATAGTGAAGTTAGCTGGGTTGGCCAAATGTTTATGTGATGAGGTCACAAAATCTAGCATTGCAAGATCTTCAACAAATTTGAAGTCAGAAGTGTTTCCTAAAATTTTAAAGTCAACTTTCCACAGAAGAAGTCCAACTGAGCTACTGCTACAAGTGAATGTAACATTCCCCCTCTCTGGAACAATGTATCCACCAGGGATAGGTAGGGCATCAGCTAAGAGCGTGACTGAGGAAGACACACACTTACAGATAAGGATATACTTGTGGATAAGGCAGTAAATGATATTACTGTATTGTCAATGGATCTGATGTGCATAAGTTTGTGAATACTGCATGCAATACAGTAGTTAATTATAAATCGGGGACAGGTCAGAAATGGGGCACCTAGCTCTCAACAAATATTTGGACCATTGATTTTAAGCCAAGTATGACTAAATTATACAGTACCTAGCTCTGCAAGCCTAAGGTGCATATCTTCACCTGATGTTTGAATGCCGCTGAAAGTGAACAGCTTTTTGTGTCCCACAAGTGTTCAAAATTGGGACTGTCACAGTTCAGTTAGAAATGGGACTGGCAAGTTCAGCTTTAGATGAACATTAACGCAGTTAGTTCCTTGCCTTTTCTAAGAAATATCTAGCCTTCAAAATCTTTAGTTATTGAACTATAGCTGTTTCTCTGCAAATACTGTGGCTATATTCCATCGGCAATGGTTAATCTGCATGCACCTAAAAGTCTCAAATGACCAGAAGCATGTAGTTAGCTGCGTAGGCTAGTAAGCCACTCACTAACCTGAGCCCATGGCTTGCACAGGCTACATACGGCGCAACAGGAGCAATTAGGACTTCCCTTACGTGCATACTAATTAGGGATTGCGGTAGCACTCTATGTCGGAAATACCTAGGGGATCAGGCAGCCATTTCGCCATAACACGCAGGGCTTTTCCATTCTCAAATAAGTGCCCTGCAATACTGAGATGATCGCATATTCAATTGCACTTGCCCCTCTCCTCCAAATGGTTGTTGCTACTATAATTATACATGTATTATTCATTCACGATGCATGACTATGCATTACCTGTGTGGCATAATTATATACTTAGTAGTGTTAAAATTATTCAGCTAGCAACTCGAATTTGAGGTATCACAGTTGCTGAGGGCAATATTAATCTTAGTTTCACTGGTGTACAATCATAAGCATATCATAAGAACTCATATAATTATGAGAGTGCATGTGTCAACAGTCAACTACCTAATGTACTGCATTGTATAATAATTAAACACCATGACTTGTGCAACAGTACATAGCATTACTCGGCTACATACACTGTGTTACTGTAGCCACAATAAAATATAGAACAGTGCAATGGTCTACTAGAGACTTTGAGCACATGTACACATTATATAGGTGCGTCAACAATGTTTTGAACTGAATGTTCCACAACAATATTTAGCTATAATTATACTACAAGTGGACAGTTGAATGCACAGCATGCAGAATGCATGTTTATTCATTCAGTGTACAAAGTGTATACATAGCAGGGTACAGTGCACTTCATTTCAAAGTTACACATGGACATGTTATATACCTCCCATTCACAGCATTGCATGCTAAGATTACATGGTTCTTAGCTATAATATATTATGCGTAAGTCAATTACATGTGCCTTCAAAAACAGGAACGTGAGACTCTGACCCTTGACTGTTCAGTATCAAAGAGTACCCGTATCCTAGTATGCATTAACTGCGATTGGTAGGAGGCTGTGCAAGAAAGTGCAAGTGGCCACAGACTGCTAGTGGGGGTGTGGCTGTCAAGGGCAAGTACACACTTCGCTGATCATGACCTACCTATACTCTAGCTGTTCCTCTCAAATCATTACCTCACACTAATCCCTCTTTTGTGCTACTCTCATTATCTATAGTGCATCCCATTTGATTGCCTCCCCATTTTACTGCAATGCCTCTTCTTTCACAGCCGTCTTTAGCATCGTCAGCAAACATAAAGATGCCTGTTGTGACTGTGAAGAGTGCCACTTCCCTGACACATTCCCTCCTTGCTTCCTCATATCAACTCAAGCCATATTACCCATCAAGCCGTATTATATGATTTCACAAACAAAATAGTGGCTAGTTTCAATATTCATAATTATGCACATCCAATTTTTAGTGTTTGCAGGATGATTGTACCCTGCTTGGAAAAGAAGTCTACCTTCAGAGTCAACAAAGATATCTCTAAATATAATAATCAGACTCTATTGTTCCAGTGCTGAGATCTGCAGCTGCTGCCTCCAGTGGCTGATATGCAGGGTTGTCCTCCATTACAACATCACTGCTGGTCACACCCCCACTATGTTCTTCATATTGGAGATCAGTTGCTGATCTGTTATCATAGCTAGGTAACTGGGAGGTTGCTTGTTCAGCAATAATGGTATTCACACTTGAACTCTGTGGCACAACCAAACAGAAGGCATAATATGGATATTAATAATTATAATTATATCAAACAACTTGATCAATTTCTACATATCAGACTCATGAGCCGGACTTAACTACTTGAATATTTCAGATGCTTCAATTGGTATCCAAGAATGGGTGTAGTGGGAAGAATAATTCTAATCCTTATGCTATCTTGTTTAAGCCCAGAACTTGTTGGCTCAATCATTATATATAATACGCATAGTGTTGTGCAGCAGGAGGCTCTCACTGTTACTGTTTTGCTCATCAAGAAGTGAACACTGATGCATGTGTATATAATGAATGAATGAATATATAATCAAAATTATGTACCCATTCTCATCTGTCAACATTTCAATCCTTTCATTTGCTAGAGGACTGAATGTGACTGTGTCAATTGTGTGACACACACAGATTCATTACAATACTCTCACATCTAGTGACATAGAGGCGCACTGTGTATGATTATCACTTCATATTGCGTAGTGATATTACAAAGTGACACTGGAAACTGACTTACAGCAGGAGCAGGATCACGAACAGTAGCAGACACGGCCAGTATATCATCATAGGCTGTGTCAACTGCCACAATGTCTTCATAACATCGCTCTCTGCTTCCATTCTATGCACAAATGCATACAGAAAAAGTAACTAGTATAGCACAATCATCAAGATTAATATTGTACATTGCTCAACATGTTTCGAGATTATTTCAGGGAACTAAGCTAGTTTTTGTATTAACCATGCATAGGCTTGCAGTTCAAATTTGAAACAACACAGTTCCATTGACCTGCTGGTTATCTAAGTGCAACTACCTGATAATAATTATTTTAGTAACACCAATTCATACACTCGTACACACACACACACATGTACACACACACACACACACACACACACACACACACACACACACACACACACACACACGTACACACACACACACACGTACACACACACACACACACACACGTACACACACACGCACACACACACACACACACACGCACACACACACACACACACACACACACACACACACACACACACACACACACACATTGGACATTGTCAGCACCGATATGCATGGTAGCATCTCCAGTACACAGGGTGACGGAAGAGGAGGGTAAAACGATGGCTGTACTGTAACCAGCTACTCACCTTCTTCTGTTTACCTCTTGATCTTCTCCTAAGAGTGGATGTGAATAAGCATTCACAATTACTTGTGAATAGGCAGGCATTCACAATTATTACTTGTGAATGGGAGGACAAACTATAAGTATATGAAAGTACCCCAAGCACAACATGTGTTCAACTGCAAGAAAAACAAACCTTCTGTAGAAAAGTGTCAATAGCATTATTGATACTAGCACAATGGGTACTGCCAGTACTGCCACAGCAATAATGGGTAGTCCAATAGTGAGAAATGAATACCCAACAGCACCACCTCCAGGATCTAGCACTAACGATAACAGATACATATGTAGGTGAAGGACAAATGTGGTGTTCTCATTGTCATAGGTAACTATGCACTATGACACGTTATGTAGCATTATAATCACAACTGCACAATTTCGCATGCCATACTCACCACCTCCTGTAGGTACTGCAGTTGTTTGCACGGATTGAATGTTACATGACTCATTGCATCCAGCCATGTTACACGGAGTGACTGAAATGTTATAGACCTTGCCAGGCTGAAGTGAAGTCACTGGAACAGACCCATCACCTGAACAGTTCCAATCGTGTGCAGTGACTACTGACATGTTGTAGAAAGTAACTTTGACATGGTAGCACACTGGTAGCCACATCCTGTGTATTTGCTGCACAGAAACAACCAACGAATCTTCTGTGATATCTTTAACCTGAGTATTGGGACAGTTTGGAGAGCCTGTATGCAGAGAAGCAATAAGTATTAACAGAAATGCAGCTGTACAATGAAGAATAATTGTGTTGCAGTGAACATCAACAGAAGAGTTACAAAATGTTGTCAGCCTTAAGCTGGCACACAAAGCTATTTAATCCCCCAACATTTCAATAATCATTCTATGCTGTCTGAAATTCGGTTATTGTGCATCTTGTATACTATGAAGTGCAGGTAGACATTCAGGATTTCTTAGAACCTTTACACAGGATACAAATATTGATGTGGTCTAGGGCCTAAGGCTGAGCATTATGTACTAGGGGTTCCTTGCAAAGTACTGTACACTGAACTTTAGTTAGTTCAATTTCGAGATATATCAGACATCACACTCATGACATCTATTTAGGAAAGTGCCTGATAAAGTGGCTAGTCCTATCTTATTGCATTAGCCCACTTTGGCAAAACTAGCCAGACGGCTGCAGCAAATTCGAAGAGCAATTGAAGGCCATGGACAGGCTTCATTCGATGTATTGAAGATGGCAGGGCAGCCAAAAGGTCAGCCCGGAGTGTATGCAATAGAAATGTGCCATGTGCTGCTGTCACCCCATTTGTCTTTTCATCAATATTCTCCACCTTCTTCCTACCAAATTTTGCGTGCTCCTAGCGCACGATGCATGACACCTGGGAACCCAAGTCCCATACGAGGACTTGCGTACGGACGTTAAGGGCAATTATTTGAGCACCGGTGTCAATCCATTTGGTACAGCACTAGAGTGAGCACGAACTTTGTCTTCCACATATGTTTACATTCCCCAGTTCTGCCATTTAATTGCACTCGCGCACATAACTGCTAAGTGGTGAAGCTCGGCAGCTGGTTCATCTAGGATGGCATAACTGTGCTCTATGTTCTGCACCATCTTCGTTAAATATATGTAGCTAAATACATAGCAATACATGCAGTTTTACTGTATGTGATTCATAGGTAAATACAAGCTCTCACCTTCTACCAAGACTGTTGCATTGGATATTGCTGATAATCCAGCGATGCATTCCACAAATGATCCATTGCTCTTTGATGAAATGTTGTGAACAGTGAATCTCGTTGGATTGCGACCCCCTTGTGAGCTCACACTTGGCAGAGAAGAAACTTGTGTACTATCAACAAATCCAGTAAAGCTGCCTAGGCCTTTCAAGTCCACTCTCCAAAATGGTAAAATCACCTGCACACTACTGTTACAAGTGAATGAAACATTCCCCTTCTCTGGTACAATGTACCCACCAGGAATGTCTATTGGTACAGCATCAACTGTCAGATCTACAGTAACTGAAAATTAAAGTATAGCAAAGAAGCATTAAGCTTCATATTGCCAGTATATACATTAAGAAGTATTGAGAAGATATGTGGTCCAAATAGCAATGCCCTTTACGGAACCCATTCTGCTTGTAGTGTAATAGAACAACAGATTCTAGGTAGTTGCTTAGCCTATTAATAATAATTAATTGCCTTTGCTAAACAAGATTGCAGAGTAATGCCTCTGTTGTTATTTGGATCATTGAATAGGGAGCTTCTCAGCTGGCTCGGTCATGTTGGACATACTTTCTTTTGGTACCGGCTTGAGGTAGCACTGGCCTTCTTCAGGGCAGAAGTACATACTGAAACTAGTACATGCTTTGATACTTATAAGCATGCACGTAATCATAGGCTGTCAAAAAAATGAAAGAATTGCAGCCAAACCCAAGCTCATGACTGCTAATGGTGTTATTTTTTGACATTTATACCAGTGAATGTGACATCCTCATTCTCTGGTACAATGTATACACCAGGGATATGAATTGGTACAGCTTCACCCAAAACATCTAGAGTGACTGACTAGGGCAAACAAGCATTCAAGTTCATAATGGCAATAAATTCTAACACAAACCCATACAATGTGTCATAAACTAAACAACAAACTACCGTTGTAATTATACTAGGCAGTCTGGATGCCATTGTAAGCTTAGATATTATACATTTTAAGACATATGTTAGCTAGCTGTAGCTACCTAGACTACTAACCTGAGTCCACAGCCACAACGTGAATCCAGGCACCATATGACACAAGTACAGTGTAAACAGTGAGGAGCAGCATTATCTGTAGAAATGAATAAAGAATTCCATTGGGTTACTTCTTTGTCTGAGCCACGGACCAAGCGCGACTGTTAATCTACGTAGCTAACTATAGGATCTACGTACCTGTGAACTGAGGTCCAATCTATGGTTGACGAGTTCGCGCAAACCTATATCGCTCTGGTCGCCTGCGGTAACGGATGCCGATTAATACTCGGACTTCCTGCTTCCTAGCTAGCTAGTCTGTATAGCTAGCTTCATGCGCACCTGCTTCTAGTTAGCTAGCTATCACTTTACTAGCGTAATCGACTGCAAAATACGGCAATAATTATATATACAGAAATGCGCTAAGTGAGGCTGCTACGTACCAATCAAGGTTTGGGTTTCAGCTAGAGCAGGACATCTTCTGGCGACATATACCTTCACATGTGGACATTCAGCCATTATAGGGCTATAGATTATTATTAGCGTACGGGCGCGCATACACATGGTCACTCAAACCATCTAGCATGCATATGTTCAAACACATTGTAATAGGTACGTATATTAATCACAGTCACAGTTAATTATAGCTATCTTACACACAGCCATTCTTATGTATGGACTTGTAAGGTTCTTTACGTATACTGCACATGTACAGTGCGATGACTAAATCAAGAAGCTCCAAGATGTAGTTATCTATCTAATATGGCTAGCTACCCTCATTTGTTATAGTTTACACCATTGGCAATAGCTAATCTTCCATAACTGACTGGTTAAACAATATTTTTGTGATCGGTTAGCAAATGTAACACAGGTATATCTAGATGTCCATGTCTATGTAATTGTGGGTCGATCGTAACCAGTTTGTTACATCTGCAAGCATGCAGGTTTTATCAACTAATAATTGCATATGAAAGAAGTATCTGGCAATGTATTATTATGGATAGCGAATGTTGAGCTAGATTCATCATATTATCAGGAGAATATGGGTTGGAAATGGATGGGTATAGTATGAAGATTGAGCGGCTTGCGGTGTAAAATTTTTCTCTTCCCAATGATTTTGGAGTCATACAGCAAATAAACACATGCAAATTTATGTCAAAAAGTTCATGATGCTTTAATTAATCTATAATTATATGCAAAATGGAAGCCAGTTATACTCATTAATGTACATTTGGCTATGTATAAGGTCTAATTTTAAGGCATGATACAAACTCTCAAACGGTCTAGAATGCACTAATGTTCACTCTTCAAAGTTGACGATGTACTAACTAAATGTAAAAATCAGACTCCATTCTTCCTGTCTCGAGATTTGCAGCTGCAGTCTCCAGTGGTTGATACGCAGGGTTCTCCTCCATTACAACATCACTGTTGGTCACACCCCCACCGTGCTCTTCATCCTGAGGTTTAGTTGTCTGCATTACAAATTATATTATAGGATTACATCAATTATAATGCAAAATTTACCCACAATCTGGCACATGTTTGTCTCATGCATATTCATTGGTCATGCAGATCTGATTCGTTTGTCTCGTAAAACAAACTATGTCTCCAAGTTTGGGTCTAGTTAACAGCCATTATGATATTGCAGTGCATAGGAGCTGTTCACATAATTATGTGGAAAGTGCTGAGAGTGCTTGATACAAGCTATGCTAATGCAAAGAATATTACAATAACTATGTGTAGGGGGTTGTGGCAGGGAGGATCTCACTAGTTTTGTGAATACAGGAAAGTGCAGCTTTAATTTGGTATATAGATACTCGCAGAATTGTGCAACAATTTGGCAGCCTTTCTACCACATATGTCCTGTCTTGCACTGGAAGACTGCATGTGACTGTGTTGTGCATTTAGCACATGCAGTCTCACTTCATCTCTCACAGTCAGTGATAGAGGAGCACTGTGCATCACTTCATATCCCTCAGTGTTACTGCCAACTGGCACTAGAAGCTGACTTACAGCAGGGTCATGAAGAGTGGCAGACATGGCCAGTATATCATCATAGGCTGAGTCAACTGCCACAATGTCTTCATAATGTCCTTCCATAGCTCTGTTCTGTGCACACACACAGCCAAGTGTTAGTAGTAACATATGTAGGTAATGTAGTTCAAAGGTAGTACAATCATCAGGATGTATAATTATAATTATGTGATATACATATATTTTTTCATTTTAAGAGCATTTCACTTAATTAACTCTTTCTAATATTAGCAAGGGTTACCGTAAAATTAATATTTTGCATGTATATATTATGCAAGGGATGATGCTCCAACAGGAGACACTATGTCTTGCTCCATTCAGGTGCTGCTATTTTTAGCAGTTACGAGTAATTACAACATGACATCAGTTAATGCACAGGTACTGACATATAAGCACTCACATCCACCCACCTACCCACACACCCACACTCGTACACACGCTTGTACTTGTACTTATACCTGTTATACCACTGTCAAGACTTGGCTACATGGACCCATTAATATGGTGGCTAAGCCAACAGGTGTGAGCAAGAATGGTGGCACCATTGGCTGTAGATACACCAACCCTATATATCACCCAGCCACATGGTCCCCACAGAGCAGTATGGGTACTCATCTATGGGCTTGTAAGACCCATGAGATGAGAGATGTGGAGTACAGCCTTGAGTGACGATATCATAGAAACAGTCTGAGGCTCCTTGCCATAGATTTCCCCACCTACGCTTGTGGTGGTGCGTGGTGTGTTGTGCATGGAAATTATATCCACACTCACATACACACATGCACACACACCTGTGCACGCGCGCGTCACACACTCGCACACATTGCATATATTATATGATCAGTACAAACACTGATCAAAGCATGACGGCAACAATGAACAGAGGTACCTTCCTGTGGTGTTTCCTCCTGTGGACAATGAGACAGAGAAGAAAGCTGATGGATAACAATGCAAATTGTATATAATTTGCTTCAGTTCCTTTAGCTATTTCTAGCCTACTGTCTGATGTGTGCAAGAATGATAGCCTATACAGTAATTTAGAATAATATTATACCTTGTACACATGCAGACAGCAGTTACCACAGCAGTGGTGGCCATGGCAACTGACAAGAGCACCACGATTGTTGCTCCTGCTACTGCCACACTGAAAATGATATCAAAACCTGGTCTCAATACATCCTCTGGCTCTGAATGGACAAAGAGACAAGAAGATTTGAATATGCAAGTGAAACTGTGTATTCACCTAGAAATGTTGTGGCACATGTCCATCACATAATATGGGTATGCATGCATCTTACTATGTATCTCAATTCTTCCCAGTGTTTGTATTGAAGGGATATCACAAGACTCATTGCATCCCACCGTGTTACAAGGAGTGACTGAGATGTTGTAGACTGTGCTAGGATGAAGTGACTTCACTTCAACCAAACCATCACTATATAGTCATAATTGAATTATGTACAGCGATTACTGACATGTTGTAGAAAGTAACTTCAACATGATACCACATAGGTAGCCATGTCTTGTGTGACTGTTGTGTACTGAAACAACCAATATGAATTCACTATAAATTATAGCTAGTAATTGTAGTCTGGATAGTGGGAAATTTGAAGAACCTAAAGATAAATGATTGTGAGTGCTATATATATATACCATATGAACATATTGAAGCAATTTATTTCATGCAGTCACAAATAATAATTAAGCGATATGTGCAATCAATTTGATATATATCAGCAGTAGAGTTATTGATGTGGTCAACCTTAGTTGTTACAATATAATTGCATGAATTACGGTTTTTGGGGTTTCTTGCAAATTGCATACCTATACAGGTTTACTGCATGTGCTTGATAAATGCATACAGTCTCTCACCTTCTACCATCACAGCTAGCTACATATATAATTTTGCACGCCATGCAAACTCACCACCTCCTGTGGGTACTGCAGTTGCAATTGCTCGCTCTGAATGCATTTCACATGCATGACTCGTTGCATCCGGCCATGTTGCATGGAGTGACTGATATGTTATAGGGTGTGCCAGGCTGAGGTGGCTTCACTACAACTGAACCATTACTTGTTATAGTTGAATTGTGTGTTGCGAGTACTGACATGTTGTAGAAAGTTACCTCAATATGGTAATGCACAGCTAACCATGTCTTTTGTGACTGCTGTATGGATGCAACCAACACATTTTGGCTAGTATAATTGGCCTGAATATTGGGGCAAATTGGGGGACCTGAATATATAGAAAAAATTATTATAGACAGAATTCAAAGAGAAAATCACAAGATGTTGCTTTAGTTAACATGATACTATAATTCATAGTCAAGTCACCTAGAAATGTGGTGCAAAATGTGCCTTAGTAGTTACTGAAAGACAGGTTGACTGGTGTAATTCTTACATTGCACAATAATTGTTGCATTCCATTCTGATACTCTATCAGTGCATGCCACAAATGATCCATTGCTCTTTAGTGGAATGTTACAAATGGTGAAGTTCGATGGGTTGGCCAAATTGTCATGTGATGAGCTCACAGAGTTTAGCTCTGTAAGATCTCCAACAGTTTCAAAGTCAGTAGTGTTTCCTAAGATTTTAAAGTCAACTTTCCACAGAATAATTCTACTGGGTCTCGCGCTACTGCTACAAGTGAATGTAACATTCCCCCTCTCTGGAACAATGTATCCACCAGGGACAGGTAGGGCATCAGCTGTGAGTGTGACTAAGGAATACACATACTTACAGATAAGGATTATACTTGTAGATAAAGCAGTAAACGATATTATTGCTAACGGATCTGATGTGCATATGTTTGTGAATACTGTATGCAATAGAGTGCATGGTAAATCATAATTGGGGAAAGGTCAGAATTGGAACACCTAGCTCTCAACGAATATTTGGGCCACTGATTTCAAGCCAAGTATGACTAAGTAATACAGTGCCTAGCTCTGCAAGCCTAACATCCACATCTTCACTGGATCTTTGAATGCCGCTGAAAGTGAACAGCCTTTTTGTGTCCCGTGCACCCGTGTTCAAAATTGGGACTGTCACAGTTCAATCAGAAATGGGACAACAATATCTGGCAAGTTCTGCATTAGATGAACATCAAAACAGTTAGTTCCTCGCCTTCTCTAAGAAATAGCCTTTGGAATCTATAGTTTTTGAACTATGGAATCGGCTGTTTCTCTGTGAACACTGTGGCTATATATTCTATAAACTCAGTTGATGGGTAGGTCTCCCTGACTGTGTGAATATCATGGCTATAATCTAGCAACTCTAGAATAAGATTGCAGCTGCTGTATAGTTCTCTGAAAGAAAGCCATTTCAAAAGATATTATGATTAAACTGCATGCACCTAAACGTCCCAAATGACCAGAAGCATGTGGTTAGCTACTTACTAATAGGCAAGTAAGCCACTCACTAACCTGAGCCCATGGCTTGAGTACAGGCTACATATGCCACAAGTGCGGTGTAAACACCTTGGAACAGCATGGTCTGTAGAAGTGAATAGAGAATTCGATTAATTCGCTGCTTGAGCCGTTGGCCAGGAACAAGTGTTGGGACATATACCCAGCAGTAACCTTGGGGTTATACCCCTGGTTGACACTATATAAAATGATCGAATTAAATAGCTATGACTCTGACATCGATCGTCTGCGGCTGGAAATTAATATACAGATAACTCTAAACAGCTACCACGTAGCCTACAGCTAACTCTTGTTCCTCCCTTGCTGCATGCTTATAAATGTGGCTATAGCATGCGCGTATGTACATCTATTTCTAGCTAATTAAAAGGGAGATGAGCTAAATCTAACAGCTGCTGAGGAGGACGCCACATTAGACTAAACCAGGGTTGTGGTTCAGCTATAGGTCCCATTGTCCTGGCTCACATTTATATAATTACTGTCCTCGCGTATCCAGAGCGTTCCCAGAAAGCTGTCTGACTTCGCGAGATTGAACTCGTGGATCTTGGCTCCGTGATCCCTCTCGGTTTAGGCCTGGCGCAACGGGAGCAATTAGGACTTCCGTTACGTGCATACTAATTAGGGAGTGCGGTAGCACTCTATGTCGAAAATAGCTAGGATCAGGTAGCCATTTCGCCGTGACATGCAGGGCTTTTCCGTTGGCAGGTAACCGCCCTACAATACTGAGATGATGGCATATTCAATTGCACTTGCCCCCCCCCCCCCCTCCTCTAAATGGTTATTATATACTAAAATAATACATGTATTTGATGCATGACTATGTATTACCTGTGTGTCATATATATATACTTAGTAGTGTTACAGTTATTTAGCTAGCAATTCGAATTTGAGGTATCACAGTTGCCGAAATCTCAATTTCACTGGTGTACAATCATAAGAAGCATATCATAAGAACTCATATAATTATGACAGTGCATGTTTCAACAGTCAACTTATGTATATACTGCATCAAATAATTTAATTAAACACCATGACTTGTGCAACAGTACATAGTATTACTCAGCTACATACACTGTGTTACTGTAGCCACAATAAAATATTGAACAGTGCAATGGTCTAGTAGAGACTTTGAGCACATGAACATATTATATAGGTGCATCAACAATGTTTGAACAAAATGTTCCATAACAATACTAGCCTGGATGGCAGATGGGCCGCAGACATTGCGTGGTGGACAATCTCATTGACAGAAGCATGACGCTGGTGACGACACTCGCTCCATTTGCAGCTGAGGCCGTGGGTGGCAGTGCCTTCGACTTGTGCACCACAATGGTGACAGGTGTGGGGGAGGCAAAGGGGCGATCCTAGGCGGAGTCCAACTGCAATGCGAACGATGTTGTTGTCCATGCGCAATCCTAGGGATGTGACGGGAAGGGCATTCAGTCATGCGCCAGACTCCTTGAAGGTAAGATCTGGCAAGATTAGGCAAGATATGACAAGGTAAGATTAAGCAAGATTTGGCAAGATATCACAAGGTAAGATTAAGCAATATATGACAAGGTAAGATCTGGCAAGATTAGGCAAGATATGACAAGTTCAGATTAGGAAAGATTTGGCAAGATATGACAAGGTAAGATTTGGCAAGATTTGGCAAGATATGACAAGGTTAGATTTGGCAAGATTTGGCAAGATATGACAAGGTAAGATTTGGCAAGATATGGCAAGATATGACAAGGTTAGATTTGGCAAGATTTGGCAAGATATGACAAGGTAAGATTTATCAAGATTTGGCAAGATATGACAAGGTAAGATCTGGCAAGATTAGGCAAGATATGACAAGGTAAGATTAGGCAAGATTCGGCAAGATATGACAAGGTAAGATTAGGCAAGATTTGGCAAGATATGACAAGGTAAATTAAGCAAGAATTTGCAAGATATGACAAGTTAAGATTAGGCAAGATTCGGCAAGATATGACAAGGTAAGATTAGGCTAGAATCCGCAAGATATGATAAGTTAAGATTAGGCAAGATTTGGCTAGATATGACAAGGTAAGATTTGTCAAGATTTGGCAAGATATGACAAGGTAAGATTTGGCAAGATTTGGCAAGATATGACAAGGTAAGATTTAGGAAGATTTGGCAAGATATGACAAGGTATGATCTGGCAAGAGTAGGCAAGATAAGACAAGGTAAGATTAGGCAAGATTCGGCAAGATATGTCAAGGTAAGATTACACAAGATTTGGCAAGATATGACAAGGTAAGATTTGGCAAGATTTGGCAAGATATGACAAGGTAAGATTAGGCAAGATTTGGCAAGATATGACAAGGTAAGATCTGGCAAGATTAGGCAAGATAAGACAAGGTAAGATTAAGCAAGATTTGGCAAGATATGACAAGGTAAGATTAGGCAAGATTTGGCAAGATATGACAAGGTAAGATCTGGCAAGATTAGGCAAGATATGACAAGGTAAGATTAGGCAAGATTTGGCAAGATATGACAAGGTAAGATTAGGCAAGATTTGGCAAGATATGACAAGGTAAGATTTGGCAAGATTTGGCAAGATATGACAAGGTAAGATTATGCAAGATTTGGCAAGATATGACAAGGTAAGATCTGGCAAGATTAGGCAAGATATGACAAGGTAAGATTAAGCAAGATTTAGCAAGATATGACAAGGTAAGATTAGGCAAGATATGACAAGGTAAGATTAGGCAAGATATGACAAGGTAAGATTTGGCAAGATTCGGCAAGATATGACAAAGTAAGATTTGGCAAGATTTGGCAAGATATGACAAGGTAAGATCTGGCAAGATTAGGCAAGATATGACAAGGTAAGATTAAGCAAGATTCGGCAAGATATGACAAGGTAAGATTAGGCAAGATTTGGCAAGATATGACAAGGTAAGATTTGGCAAGATTTGGCAAGATATGACAAGGTATGATTAGGCAAAATTTGGCAAGATATGACAAGGTAAGATCTGGCAAGATTAGGCAAGATATGACAAGGTAAGATTAAGCAAGATTTGGCAAGATATGACAAGGTAAGATCTGGCAAGATTTAGCAAGATATGACAAGGTAAGATCTGGCAAGATTAGGCAAGATATGACAAGGTAAGATTAGGCAAGATTCGGCAAGATATGACAAGGTAAGATTAGGCAAGATTTGACAAGATATGACAAGGTAAGATTTGGCAAGATTTGGCAAGATATGACAAGGTAAGATTATGCAAGATTTGGCAAGATATGACAAGGTAAGATCTGGCAAGATTAGGCAAGATATGACAAGGTAAGATTAAGCAAGATTTGGCAAGATATGACAAGGTAAGATCAGGCAAGATTTGGCAAGATATGACAAGGTAAGATCTGGCAAGATTAGGCAAGATACGACAAGTTAAGATTAGGCAAGATTTGGCAAGATATCACAAGGTAAGCTTTGGCAAGATTTGGCAAGATATGACAAGGTAAGATTTGGCAAGATTTAGCAAGATATGAAAGGTAATATCTGGCAATATTAGGCAAGATATGACAAGGTAAGATTAAGCAAGATTTGGCAAGATATGAAAAGGTTAGATTAGGTAAGATTCGGCATGCAAGATATGACAAAGTAAGATTTAGCAAGAATAGGCTAGATATGACAAGGTAAGATTAAGCAAGATTTGGCAAGATATGACAAGGTAAGATTCGGCAAGATATGACAAGGTTAGATTTTGCAAGATTAGGCAAGATATGACAAGGTAAGATTAGGAAAGATATGACAAGGTAAGATATGGCAAGATTAGGCAAGATATGACAAGGTAAGATTAGGCAAGATTAGGCAAGATATTACATTGAAGGTAAGATTAGGCAATATATGACAAGGTAAGATTAGGTAAGATATGACAAGGTAAGATTTGGCAAGATTAGGCAAGATATGACAAGGTTAGATTTGGCAAGATTTGGCAAGATATGACAAGGCTACTAGCCTTCCCCCATTAGTATTCCCTCTTGTCGAAACCACATGTGTTTCACTAGTGGTGGACACAAGAGTAGCTAGTCATCTTACCATCCATCAGTACGCCACACTGATGAGCCCCAACTAGGGCGAAACAGCTGTCTGTGGCTCTACCATCTTTGTAGGATGACTAGCGGGGGAAGGCTGTGTTCACTGGTTGCCATTAATAGGGCGTGATGCCCCCCAGCCTCCTGACACACCATTGGTGTAGGAGGCTGGTTGGTGTAATATTCCCAGTGATTAATCTCTATCAACCAAACCTCAGCAGTGGACCAACTGCTACAAACTGTCCTCATGACAAGGCTAGATTTGGCAAGATATGGCAAGATATGACAAGGTAAGATTCGGCAAGATATGACAAGGTAAGATTAGGCAAGATTAGGCAAGATATGACAAGGTAAGATTTGGCAAGATTAGGCAAGATATGACAAGGTTAGATTTGGCAAGATTTGGCAAGATATGACAAGGCTAGATTTGGCAAGATATGGCAAGATATGACAAGGTAAGATATAGCAAGATTTGGCAAGATATGACAAGGTAAGATCTAGCAAGATTAGGCAAGATATGACAAGGTAAGATTCGGCAAGATATGACAAGGTAAGATTAGGCAAGATTCGGCAAGATATGACAAGGAAAATTAAGCAAGAATTGGCAAGATATGACAAGTTAAGATTAGGCAAGATTTGGCAAGATATGACAAGGTAAGATTTGGCAAGATTTGGCAAGATATGACAAGGTTAGATTTGGCAAGATTTGGCAAGATATGACAAGGAAAGATATAGCAAGATTTGGCAAGATATGACAAGGTAAGATCTGGCAAGATTAGGCAAGATATGACAAGGTAAGATTTGGCAAGATATGACAAGGTAAGATTAGGCAAGATTCGGCAAGATATGACAAGGTAAATTAAGCAAGAATTGGCAAGATATGACAAGTTAAGATTAGGCAAGATTTGGCAAGATATGACAAGGTAAGATAAGGCAAGAATCCGCAAGATATGACAAGTTAAGATTAGGCAAGATTTGGCAAGATATGACAAGGTAAGATTTGTCAAGATTTGGCAAGATATGACAAGGTTAGATTTGGCAAGATATGACAAGGTAAGATTTATCAAGATTTGGCAAGATATGACAAGGTAAGACCTGGCAAGATTAGGCAAGATATGACAAAGTAAGATTAAGCAAGATTCGGCAAGATATGACAAGTAAAGATTAGGCAAGATTTGGCAAGATATGACAAGGTAAGATTTGGCAAGATTCGGCAAGATATGACAAGGTAAGATTAGGCAAGATTTGGCAAGATATGACAAGGTAAGATTTGGCAAGATTTGGAAAGATATAACAAGGGAAGATTAGGCAAGATTTGGCAAGATATGACAAGGTAAGATCTGGCAAGATTAGGCAAGATATGACAAGGTAAGATTAAGCAAGATTTGGCAAGATATGACAGGGTAAGATCTGGCAAGATTAGGTAAGATATGACAAGGTAAGATTAAGCAAGATTTGGCAAGATATGACAAGGTAAGATCTGGCAAGATTTGGCAAGATATGACAAGGTAAGATCTGGCAAGATTAGGCAAGATACGACAAGTTAAGATTAGGCAAGATTTGGCAAGATATCACAAGGTAAGCTTTGGCAAGATTTGGCAAGATATGACAAGGTAAGATTTGGCAAGATTTAGCAAGATATGACAAGGTAATATCTGGCAAGATTAGGCAAGATATGACAAGGTAAGATTAAGCAAGATTTGGCAAGATATGACAAGGTTAGATTAGGGAAGATTCGGCAAGATATGACAAGGTAAGATTTAGCAAGAATAGGCTAGATATGACAAGGTAAGATTAGGCAAGATTTGGCAAGATATGACAAGGTAAGATTAAGCAAGTTTCGGCAAGATATGACAAGGTTAGATTTTGCAAGATTAGGCAAGATATGACAAGGTAAGATTAGGCAAGATATGACAAGGTTAGATTTGGCAAGATTCGGCAAGATATGACAAAGTAAGATTTGGCAAGATTAGGCAAGATATGACAAGGTAAGATTAGGCAAGATTAGGCAAGATATGATAAGGTAAGATTTGGCAAGATTAGGCAAGATATGACAAGGTAAGATCTGGCAAGATATAGGCAAGATATGACAAGGCAAGATCTGGCAAGATTCGGCAAGATATGACAAGGTTAGATTTGGCAAGATTTGGCAAGATGTGACAAAATTAGATTTGGCAAGATTCGGCAAGATATGACAAGGGTAGATTTGGCAAGATTCGGCAAGATATGACAAGGTAAGATTAGGCAAGATTTGGCAAGATATGACAAGGTAAGATTTGGCAAGATTTGGCAAGATATGACAAGGTTAGGTTTGGCAAGATTTGGCAAGATATGACAAGGTAAGATTTATCAAGATTTGGCAAGATATGACAAGGTAAGATCTGGCAAGATTAGGCAAGATATGACAAGGTAAGATTAGGCAAGATTCGGAAAGATATGACAAGGTAAGATTAGGCTAGATTCGGCAAGATATGACAAGGTAAATTAAGCAAGAATTGGCAAGATATGACAAGGTAAGATAAGGCAAGATTTGGCAAGATATGACAAGGTAAGATCTGGCAAGATTAGGCAAGATATGACAAGGTAAGATTTGGCAAGATTTGGCAAGATATGACAAGGTAAGATTAGGCAAGATTAGGCAAGATATGACATTGAAGGTAAGATTAGGCAAGATATGACAAGGTAAGATTAGGCAAGATATGACAAGGTAAGATTAGGCAAGATTCGGCATGATATGACAAAGTAAGATTTGGCAAGATTAGGCAAGATATGACAAGGTAAGATTAGGCAAGATTAGGCAAGATATGACAAGGTAAGATTTGGCAAGAATAGGCAAGATATGACAAGGTAAGATCTGGCAAGATATAGGCAAGATATGACAAAGTAAGATCTGGCAAGATTCGGCAAGATATGACAAGGTTAGATTTGGCAAGATTTGGCAAGATATGACAAGGTTAGATTTGGCAAGATTCGGCAAGATATGACAAGGGTAGATTTGGCAAGATTTGGCAAGATATGACAAAGTAAGATTTGGCAAGATTTGGCAAGATATGACAAGGGTAGATTTGGCAAGATTTGACAAGATATGACAAGGTAAGATTTATCAAGATTTGGCAAGATATGACAGGGTATGATCTGGCAAGATTAGGCAAGATATGACAAGGTAAGATTAGGCAAGATTCGGCAAGATATGACAAGGTAAGATTAGGCAAGATTCGGCAAGATATGACAAGGTAAATTAAGCAAGTATTGGCAAGATATGACAAGTTAAGATTAGGCAAGATTCGGCAAGATATGACAAGGTAAGATTAGGCAAGAATCCGCAAGATATGACAAGTTAAGATTAGGCAAGATTTGGCAAGATATGACAAGGTAAGATTAGGCAAGATTAGGCAAGATATGACAAGGTAAGATTAAGCAAGATTTGGCAAGATATGACAAGGTAAGATCTGGCAAGATTAGGCAAGATATGACAAGGTAAGATTAGGCAAGATTTGGCAAGATATGACAATGTAAGATTAGGCAAGATTTGGCAAGATATGACAAGGTAAGATTTGGCAAGATTTGGCAAGATATGACAAGGTAAGATTAGGCAAGATTTGGCAAGATATGACAAGGTAAGATCTGGCAAGATTAGGCAAGATATGACAAGTTAAGATTAGGCAAGATTTGGCAAGATATGACAAGGTAAGATTAGGCAAAATTTAGCAATATATGACAAGGTAATATCTGGCAAGATTAGGCAAGATATGACAAGGTAAGATTAAGCAAGATTTGGCAAGATATGACAAGGTTAGATTAGGCAAGATTCGGCAAGACATGACAAGGTAAGATTTAGCAAGAATAGGCAAGATATGACAAGGTAAGATTAGGCAAGATTTGGCAAGATATGACAAGGTAAGATTAGGCAAGATTCGGCAAGATATGACAAGGTAAGATTTGGCAAGATTTGGCAAGATATGACAAGGTAAGATTTGGCAAGATTTGGCAAGATATGACAAGGTAAGATTAAGCAAGATTTGGCAAGATATCACAAGGTAAGATTAGGCAAGATTTGGCAAGATATGACAAGGTAAGATCTGGCAAGATTAGGCAAGATATGACAAGTTAAGATTAGGCAAGATTTGGCAAGATATGACAAGGTAAGATTTGGCAAGATTTGGCATGATATGACAAGGTTAGATTTGGCAAGATTTGGCAAGATATGATAAGGTAAGATTTGGCAAGATTTGGCAAGATATGACAACGTAGATTTGGCAAGATTTGGCAAGATATGACAAGGTAAGATTTATCAAGATTTGGCAAGATATGACAAGGTAAGATCTGGCAAGATTAGGCAAGATATGACAAGGTAAGATCTGGCAAGATTCGGCAAGATATGACAAGGTAAGATTAGGCAAGATTCGGCAAGATATGACAAAGTAAATTAAGCAAGAATTGGCAAGATATGACAAGTTAAGATTAGGCAAGATTCGGCAAGATCTGACAAGGTAAGATTAGGCAAGAATCCGCAAGATATAAGTTAAGATTAGGCAAGATTTGGCAAGATATGATAAGCTAAGATATGGCAAGATTTGGCAAGATATGACAAGGTAAGATTTAAGAAGATTTGGCAAGATATGACAAGGTAAGATCTGGCAAGAGTAGGCAAGATATGACAAGGTTAGATTAGGCAAGATTCGGCAAGATATGTCAAGGTAAGATTATGCAAGATTTGGCAAGATATGACAAGGTAAGATTTGGCAAGATTTGGCAAGATATGACAAGGTAAGATTTGGAAAGATTTGGCAAAATATGATAAGCTAAGATTTGGCAAGATTTGGCAAGATATGACAAGGTAAGATTTAGGAAGATTTGGCAAGATATGACAAGGTAAGATCTGGCAAGAGTAGGCAAGATATGACAAGGTAAGATTAGGCAAGATTCGGCAAGATATGTCAAGGTAAGATTATGCAAGATTTGGCAAGATATGACAAGGTAAGATTTGGCAAGATATGGCAAGATATGACAAAGTAAGATTTGGCAAGATATGACAAGGTAAGATCTGGCAAGATTAGGCAAGATAAGACAAGGTAAGATTAAGCAAGATTTGGCAAGATATGACAAGGTAAGATTAGGCAAGATTTGGCAAGATATTACAAGGTAAGATCTGGCAAGATTAGGCAAGATGTGACAAGGTAAGATGAGGCAAGATTCGGCAAGATATGACAAGGTAAGATTAGGCAAGATTTGGCAAGATATGACAAGGTAAGATTTGGCAAGATTTGGCAAGATATGACAAGGTAAGATTAGGCAAGATTTGGCAAGATATGACAAGGTAAGATCTGGCAAGATAGGGCAAGATATGACAGGGTAAGATTAAGCAAGATTTGGCAAGATATGACAAGGTAAGATTTATCACGATTTGGCAAGATATGACAAGGTAAGATCAGGCAAGATTAGGCAAGATATGACAAGGTAAGATCTGGCAAGATTCGGCAAAATATGACAAGGTAAGATTAGGCAAGATTCGGCAAGATATGACAAAGTAAATTAAGCAAGAATTGGCAAGATATGACAAGTTAAGATTAGGCAAGATTCGGCAAGATCTGACAAGGTAAGATTAGGCAAGAATCCGCAAGATATAAGTTAAGATTAGGCAAGATTTGGCAAGATATGACAAGGTAAGATTTGGCAAGATTTGGCAAGATATGATAAGCTAAGATTTGGCAAGATTTGGCAAGATATGACAAGGTAAGATTTGGCAAGATTTGGCAAGATATGACAAGGTAAGATCTGGCAAGAGTAGGCAAGATATGACAAGGCAAGATTAGGCAAGATTCGGCAAGATATGTCAAGGTAAGATTATGCAAGATTTGGCAAGATATGACAAGGTAAGATTTGGCAAGATTTGGCAAGATATGACAAGTTAAGATTAGGCAAGATTTGGCAAGATATGACAAGGTAAGATTTGGCAAGATATGATAAGCTAAGATTTGGCAAGATTTGGCAAGATATGACAAGGTAAGATTTAGGAAGATTTGGCAAGATATGACAAGGTAAGATCTGGCAAGAGTAGGCAAGATATGACAAGGTAAGATTTGGCAAGATTCGGCAAGATATGTCAAGGTAAGATTATGCAAGATTTGGCAAGATATGACAAGGTAAGATTTGGCAAGATTTGGCAAGATATGACAAGGTAAGATTTGACAAGATATGACAAGGTAAGATCTGGCAAGATTAGGCAAGATATGACAAGGTAAGATTAAGCAAGATTTGGCAATATATGACAAGGTAAGATTAGGCAAGATTTGGCAAGATAATACAAGGTAAGATCTGGCAAGATTAGGCAAGATGTGACAAGGTAAGATTAAGCAAGATTCGGCAAGATATGACAAGGTAAGATTAGGCAAGATTTGGCAAGATATGACAAGGTAAGATTTGGCAAGATTTAGCAAGATATGACAAGGTAATATCTGGCAAGATTAGGCAAGATATGACAAGGTAAGATTAAGCATGATTTGGCAAGATATGACAAGGTTAGATTAGGCAAGATTCGGCAAGATATGACAAGGTAAGATTTAGCAAGAATAGGCAAGATATGACAAGGTAAGATCAGGCAAGATTTGGCAAGATATGACAAGGTAAGATTAGGCAAGATTCGGCAAGATATGACAAGGTAAGATTAGGCAAGATTTGGCAAGATATGACAAGGTAAGATTTGGCAAGATTAGGCAAGATATGACAATGTAAGATTAAGCAAGATTTGGCAAGATATCACAAGGTAAGATTAGGCAAGATTTGGCAAGATATGACAAGGTAAGATCTGGCAAGATTAGGCAAGATATGGCAGGTTAAGATTAGGCAAGATTAGGCAAGATATGACATTGAAGGTAAGATTAGGCAAGATATGACAAGGTAAGATTAGGCAAGATATGACAAGGTAAGATTTGGCAAGATTCGGCAAGATATGACAAAGAGAGATTTGGCAAGATTAGGCAAGATATGACAAGGTAAGATTAGGCAAGATTAGGCAAAATATGACAAGGTAAAATTTGGCAGGATTAGGCAAGATATGACAAGGTAAGATGTGGCAAGATATAGGCAAGATATGACAAGGTAAGATCTGGCAAGATTCGGCAAGATATGACAAGGTTAGATTAGGCAAGATTCGGCAAGATATGACAAGGTAAGATTTATCAAGATTCGGCAAGATATGACAAGGTAAGATCTGGCTAGATTAGGCAAGATATGACAAGGTTAGATTTGGCAAGATTTGGCAAGATATGACAAGGTAAGATTTGGCAAGATTTGGCAAGATATGACAAGGTTAGATTTGGCAAGATTTGGCAAGATATGACAAGGTAAGATTTATCAAGATTTGGCAAGATATGACAAGGTAAGTTCTGGCTAGATTAGGCAAGATATGACAAGGTAAGATTAGGCAAGATTCGGCAAGATATGACAAGTTAAGATTAGGCAAGATTCGGCAAGATATGACAAGGTAAGATTAGGCAAGATTTGGCAAGATATGACAAGGTAAGATTTGGCAAGGTTTGGCAAGATATGACAAGGTTAGATTTGGAAAGATTTGGCAAGATATGACAAGGTAAGATCTGGCAAGATTAGGCAAGTTATGACAAGGTAAGATTAGGCAAGATTCGGCAAGAAATGACAATGGAAGATTAGGCAAGATTTGGCAAGATATGACAAGGTAAGATTTGGCAAGATTTGGCAAGATCTGGCAAGGTAATATTAGGCAAGATTTGGCAAGATATGACAAGGTAAGATCTGGCAAGATAAGGCAAAATATGTCAAGGTAAGATTAAGCAAGATTTGGCAAGATATGACAAGGTAAGATTAGGCAAGATTAGGCAAGATATGACAAGTTAAGATTAGGCAAGATATGACAAGGTAAGATTAGGCAAGATTTGGCAAGATATGACAAGGTAAGATTTGGCAAGATTAGGCAAGATATGACAAGGTAAGATTAGGCAAGATTAGGCAAGATATGACAAGGTAAGATTTGGCAAGATTAGGCAAGATATGACAAGGTAAGATCTGGCAAGATATAGGCAAGATATGACAAAGTAAGATCTGGCAAGATTCGGCAAGATATGACAAGGTTAGATTTGGCAAGACTTGGCATGATATGACAAGGTTAGATTTGGCAAGATTCGGCAAGATATGACAAGGGTAGATTTGGCAAGATTTGGCAAGATATGACAAGGTAAGATTAGGCAAGATTAGGCAAGATATGACAAGGTAAGATTTGGCTAGAATCGGCAAGATATGACTAGGTTAGATTTGGCAAGATTCGGCAAGATATGACAAGGGTAGATTTGGCAAATTTGGCAAGATATGACAAGGCTAGATTTGGTAAGATTCGGCAAGATATGACAAGGTAAGATTAGGCAAGAATAGGCAAGATATGACAAGGTAAGATTTGGCAAGATATGACAAGGTAAGATTTGGCTAGAATCGGCAAGATATGACAAGGTAAGATTTGGCAAGATATGACAAGGTTAGATTTGGCATGATATGACAAGGTTAGATTTGGCAAGATTCGGCAAGATATGACAAGGGTAGATTTGGCAAGATTTGGCAAGATATGACAAGGTAAGATTAGGCAAGATTAGGCAAGATATGACAAGGTAAGATTTGGCTAGAATCGGCAAGATATGACTAGGTTAGATTTGGCAAGATTCGGCAAGATATGACAAGGGTAGATTTGGCAAATTTGGCAAGATATGACAAGGCTAGATTTGGCAAGATTCGGCAAGATATGACAAGGTTAGATTTGGCAAGATTCGGCAAGATATGACAAGGGTAGATTTGGTAAGATTCGGCAAGATATGACAAGGTAAGATTAGGCAAGAATAGGCAAGATATGACAAGGTAAGATTTGGCAAGATATGACAAGGTAAGATTTGGCTAGAATCGGCAAGATATGACAAGGTAAGATTTGGCAAGATATGACAAGGTTAGATTTGGCAAGATATGACAAGGTTAGATTTGGCAAGATTTAGCAAGATATGACAAGGTAAGATTTGGCAAGATTTGGCAAGATATGACAAGGGTAGATTTGGCAAGATTTGGCAAGATCTGACAAGGTAAGATTAGGCAAGATTTGGCAAAATATGACAAGGTAAGATCTGGCAAGATTAGGCAAGATATGACAAGGTAAGATTAGGCAAGATTCGGCAAGATATCACAAGGTAAGATTAGGCAAGATTCGGCAAGATATGACAAGGTAAATTAAGCAAGTATTGGCAAGATATGACAAGTTAAGATTAGGCAAGATTCGGCAAGATATGACAAGGTAAGATTAGGCAAGAATCCGCAAGATATGACAAGTTAAGATTAGGCAAGATTTGGCAAGATATGACAAGGTAAGATTAGGCAAGATTAAGCAAGACATGACAATGTAAGATTAAGCAAGATTTGGCAAGATATGACAAGGTAAGATCTGGCAAGATTTGGCAAGATATGACAAGGTAAGATCTGGCAAGATTAGGCAAGATATGACAAGGTAAGATTAGGCAAGATTCGGCAAGATATGACAAGGTAAGATTAGGCAAGATTTGGCAAGATATGACAAGGTAAGATTTGGCAAGATTTGGCAAGATATGACAAGGTAAGATTAGGCAAGATTTGACAAGATATGACAAGGTAAGATCTGGCAAGATTAGGCAAGATATGACAAGTTAAGATTAGGCAAGATTTGGCAAGATATGATAAGGTAAGATTTGGCAAGATTTAGCAAGATATGACAAGGTAATATCTGGCAAGATTAGGCAAGATATGAAAAGGTAAGATTAAGCAAGATTTGGCAAGATATGACAAGGTTAGATTAGGCAAGATTCGGCAAGATATGACAAGGTAAGATTTAGCAAGAATAGGCAAGATATGACAAGGTAAGATTAGGCAAGATTTGGCAAGATATGACAAGGTAAGATTAGGCAAGATTCGGCAAGATATGACAAGGTAAGATTAGGCAAGATTTGGCAAGATATGACAAGGTAAGATTTGGCAAGATTTGGCAAGATATGACAAAGTAAGATTAAGCAAGATTTGGCAAGATATCACAAGGTAAGATTAAGCAAGATTTGGCAAGATATGACAAGGTAAGATCTGGCAAGATTAGGCAAGATATGACAAGTTAAGATTAGGCAAGATTTGGCAAGATATGACAAGGTAAGATTAGGCAAGATTCGGCAAGATATGACAAGGTAAGATTTGGCAAGATTTGGCAAGATATGACAAGGTAAGATTTGGCAAGATTTGGCAAGATATGACAAGGTAAGATTAAGCAAGATTTGGCAAGATATCACAAGGTAAGATTAGGCAAGATTTGGCAAGATATGACAAGGTAAGATCTGGCAAGTTTAGGCAAGATATGACAAGTTAAGATTAGGCAAGATTTGGCAAGATATGACAAGGTAAGATTTGGCAAGATTTGGCATGATATGACAAGGTTAGATTTGGCAAGATTTGGCAAGATATGATAAGGTAAGATTTGGCAAGATTTGGCAAGATATGACAAGGTAAGATTTATCAATATTTGGCAAGATATGACAAAGTAAGATCTGGCAAGATTAGGCAAGATATGACAAGGTAAGATTAGGCAAGATTCGGCAAGATATGACAAGGTAAGATTAGGCAAGATTTGGCAAGATATGACAAGGTAAGATTAGGCAAGATTTGGCAAGATATGACAAGGTAAGATCTGGCAAGATTTGGCAAGATATGACAAGGTAAGATTTGGCAAGATTTGGCAAGATATGACAAGGTAAGATTAGGCAAGATTCGGCAAGATATGACAAGGTAAATTAAGCAAGAGTTGGCAAGATATGACAAGTTAAGATTAGGCAAGATTAGGCAAGATATGACAAGGTAAGATTAGGCAAGATTCGGCAAGATATCACAAGGTAAGATTAGGCAAGATTCGGCAAGATATGACAAGGTAAATTAAGCAAGTATTGGCAAGATATGACAAGTTAAGATTAGGCAAGATTCGGCAAGATATGACAAGGTAAGATTAGGCAAGAATCCGCAAGATATGACAAGTTAAGATTAGGCAAGATTTGGCAAGATATGACAAGGTAAGATTAGGCAAGATTAAGCAAGACATGACAATGTAAGATTAAGCAAGATTTAGCAAGATATGACAAGGTAAGATCTGGCAAGATTTGGCAAGATATGACAAGGTAAGATCTGGCAAGATTAGGCAAGATATGACAAGGTAAGATTAGGCAAGATTCGGCAAGATATGACAAGGTAAGATTAGGCAAGATTTGGCAAGATATGACAAGGTAAGATTTGGCAAGATTTGGCAAGATATGACAAGGTAAGATTAGGCAAGATTTGACAAGATATGACAAGGTAAGATCTGGCAAGATTAGGCAAGATATGACAAGTTAAGATTAGGCAAGATTTGGCAAGATATGATAAGGTAAGATTTGGCAAGATTTAGCAAGATATGACAAGGTAATATCTGGCAAGATTAGGCAAGATATGAAAAGGTAAGATTAAGCAAGATTTGGCAAGATATGACAAGGTTAGATTAGGCAAGATTCGGCAAGATATGACAAGGTAAGATTTAGCAAGAATAGGCAAGATATGACAAGGTAAGATTAGGCAAGATTTGGCAAGATATGACAAGGTAAGATTAGGCAAGATTCGGCAAGATATGACAAGGTAAGATTAGGCAAGATTTGGCAAGATATGACAAGGTAAGATTTGGCAAGATTTGGCAAGATATGACAAAGTAAGATTAAGCAAGATTTGGCAAGATATCACAAGGTAAGATTAAGCAAGATTTGGCAAGATATGACAAGGTAAGATCTGGCAAGATTAGGCAAGATATGACAAGTTAAGATTAGGCAAGATTTGGCAAGATATGACAAGGTAAGATTAGGCAAGATTCGGCAAGATATGACAAGGTAAGATTTGGCAAGATTTGGCAAGATATGACAAGGTAAGATTTGGCAAGATTTGGCAAGATATGACAAGGTAAGATTAAGCAAGATTTGGCAAGATATCACAAGGTAAGATTAGGCAAGATTTGGCAAGATATGACAAGGTAAGATCTGGCAAGTTTAGGCAAGATATGACAAGTTAAGATTAGGCAAGATTTGGCAAGATATGACAAGGTAAGATTTGGCAAGATTTGGCATGATATGACAAGGTTAGATTTGGCAAGATTTGGCAAGATATGATAAGGTAAGATTTGGCAAGATTTGGCAAGATATGACAAGGTAAGATTTAGCAATATTTGGCAAGATATGACAAAGTAAGATCTGGCAAGATTAGGCAAGATATGACAAGGTAAGATTAGGCAAGATTCGGCAAGATATGACAAGGTAAGATTAGGCAAGATTTGGCAAGATATGACAAGGTAAGATTAGGCAAGATTTGGCAAGATATGACAAGGTAAGATCTGGCAAGATTTGGCAAGATATGACAAGGTAAGATTTGGCAAGATTTGGCAAGATATGACAAGGTAAGATCTGGCAAGAATAGGCAAGATATGACAAGGTAAGATTAAGCAAGATTTGGCAATATATGACAAGGTAAGATCTGGCAAGATTTAGCAAGATATGCCAAGGTAAGATCTGGCAAGATTAGGCAAGATATGACAAGGTAAGATTAGGCAAGATTTGGCAAGATATGACAAGGTAAGATTTGGCAAGATTTGGCAAGATATGACAAGGTAAGATCTGGCAAGATTAGGCAAGATACGACAAGTTAAGATTAGGCAAGATTTGGCAAGATATCGCAAGGTAAGCTTTGGCAAGATTTGGCAAGATATGACAAGGTAATATCTGGCAAGATTAGGCAAGATATGAAAAGGTAAGATTAAGCAAGATTTGGCAAGATATGACAAGGTTAGATTAGGCAAGATTCGGCAAGATATGACAAGGTAAGATTTAGCAAGAATAGGCAAGATATGACAAGGTAAGATTAGGCAAGATTTGGCAAGATATGACAAGGTAAGATTAGGCAAGATTCGGCAAGATATGACAAGGTAAGATTAGGCAAGATTTGGCAAGATATGACAAGGTAAGATTTGGCAAGATTTGGCAAGATATGACAAAGTAAGATTAAGCAAGATTTGGCAAGATATCACAAGGTAAGATTAAGCAAGATTTGGCAAGATATGACAAGGTAAGATCTGGCAAGATTAGGCAAGATATGACAAGTTAAGATTAGGCAAGATTTGGCAAGATATGACAAGGTAAGATTAGGCAAGATTCGGCAAGATATGACAAGGTAAGATTTGGCAAGATTTGGCAAGATATGACAAGGTAAGATTTGGCAAGATTTGGCAAGATATGACAAGGTAAGATTAAGCAAGATTTGGCAAGATATCACAAGGTAAGATTAGGCAAGATTTGGCAAGATATGACAAGGTAAGATCTGGCAAGTTTAGGCAAGATATGACAAGTTAAGATTAGGCAAGATTTGGCAAGATATGACAAGGTAAGATTTGGCAAGATTTGGCATGATATGACAAGGTTAGATTTGGCAAGATTTGGCAAGATATGATAAGGTAAGATTTGGCAAGATTTGGCAAGATATGACAAGGTAAGATTTATCAATATTTGGCAAGATATGACAAAGTAAGATCTGGCAAGATTAGGCAAGATATGACAAGGTAAGATTAGGCAAGATTCGGCAAGATATGACAAGGTAAGATTAGGCAAGATTTGGCAAGATATGACAAGGTAAGATTAGGCAAGATTTGGCAAGATATGACAAGGTAAGATCTGGCAAGATTTGGCAAGATATGACAAGGTAAGATTTGGCAAGATTTGGCAAGATATGACAAGGTAAGATTAGGCAAGATTCGGCAAGATATGACAAGGTAAATTAAGCAAGAGTTGGCAAGATATGACAAGTTAAGATTAGGCAAGATTAGGCAAGATATGACAAGGTAAGATTAGGCAAGATTCGGCAAGATATCACAAGGTAAGATTAGGCAAGATTCGGCAAGATATGACAAGGTAAATTAAGCAAGTATTGGCAAGATATGACAAGTTAAGATTAGGCAAGATTCGGCAAGATATGACAAGGTAAGATTAGGCAAGAATCCGCAAGATATGACAAGTTAAGATTAGGCAAGATTTGGCAAGATATGACAAGGTAAGATTAGGCAAGATTAAGCAAGACATGACAATGTAAGATTAAGCAAGATTTAGCAAGATATGACAAGGTAAGATCTGGCAAGATTTGGCAAGATATGACAAGGTAAGATCTGGCAAGATTAGGCAAGATATGACAAGGTAAGATTAGGCAAGATTCGGCAAGATATGACAAGGTAAGATTAGGCAAGATTTGGCAAGATATGACAAGGTAAGATTTGGCAAGATTTGGCAAGATATGACAAGGTAAGATTAGGCAAGATTTGACAAGATATGACAAGGTAAGATCTGGCAAGATTAGGCAAGATATGACAAGTTAAGATTAGGCAAGATTTGGCAAGATATGATAAGGTAAGATTTGGCAAGATTTAGCAAGATATGACAAGGTAATATCTGGCAAGATTAGGCAAGATATGAAAAGGTAAGATTAAGCAAGATTTGGCAAGATATGACAAGGTTAGATTAGGCAAGATTCGGCAAGATATGACAAGGTAAGATTTAGCAAGAATAGGCAAGATATGACAAGGTAAGATTAGGCAAGATTTGGCAAGATATGACAAGGTAAGATTAGGCAAGATTCGGCAAGATATGACAAGGTAAGATTAGGCAAGATTTGGCAAGATATGACAAGGTAAGATTTGGCAAGATTTGGCAAGATATGACAAAGTAAGATTAAGCAAGATTTGGCAAGATATCACAAGGTAAGATTAAGCAAGATTTGGCAAGATATGACAAGGTAAGATCTGGCAAGATTAGGCAAGATATGACAAGTTAAGATTAGGCAAGATTTGGCAAGATATGACAAGGTAAGATTAGGCAAGATTCGGCAAGATATGACAAGGTAAGATTTGGCAAGATTTGGCAAGATATGACAAGGTAAGATTTGGCAAGATTTGGCAAGATATGACAAGGTAAGATTAAGCAAGATTTGGCAAGATATCACAAGGTAAGATTAGGCAAGATTTGGCAAGATATGACAAGGTAAGATCTGGCAAGTTTAGGCAAGATATGACAAGTTAAGATTAGGCAAGATTTGGCAAGATATGACAAGGTAAGATTTGGCAAGATTTGGCATGATATGACAAGGTTAGATTTGGCAAGATTTGGCAAGATATGATAAGGTAAGATTTGGCAAGATTTGGCAAGATATGACAAGGTAAGATTTAGCAATATTTGGCAAGATATGACAAAGTAAGATCTGGCAAGATTAGGCAAGATATGACAAGGTAAGATTAGGCAAGATTCGGCAAGATATGACAAGGTAAGATTAGGCAAGATTTGGCAAGATATGACAAGGTAAGATTAGGCAAGATTTGGCAAGATATGACAAGGTAAGATCTGGCAAGATTTGGCAAGATATGACAAGGTAAGATTTGGCAAGATTTGGCAAGATATGACAAGGTAAGATCTGGCAAGAATAGGCAAGATATGACAAGGTAAGATTAAGCAAGATTTGGCAATATATGACAAGGTAAGATCTGGCAAGATTTAGCAAGATATGCCAAGGTAAGATCTGGCAAGATTAGGCAAGATATGACAAGGTAAGATTAGGCAAGATTTGGCAAGATATGACAAGGTAAGATTTGGCAAGATTTGGCAAGATATGACAAGGTAAGATCTGGCAAGATTAGGCAAGATACGACAAGTTAAGATTAGGCAAGATTTGGCAAGATATCGCAAGGTAAGCTTTGGCAAGATTTGGCAAGATATGACAAGGTAAGATTTGGCAAGATTTAGCAAGATATGAAAAGGTAATTTCTGGCAACATTAGGCAAGATATGACAAAGTAAGATTAAGCAAGATTTGGCAAGATATGAAAAGGTTAGATTAGGCAAGATTCGGCAAGATATGACAAAGTAAAATTTAGCAAGAATAAGCTAGATATGACAAGGTAAGATTAGGCAAGATTTGGCAAGATATGACAAGGTAAGATTGAGCAAGATTCGGCAAGATATGACAAGGTTAGATTTTTCAAGATTAGGCAAGATATGACAAGGTAAGATTAGGCAAGATTTGGCAAGATATGACAAGGTAAGATTCGGCAAGATTTAGCAAGATATGACAAGGTAAGATCTGGCAAGATTAGGCAAGATATGACAAGGTAAGATTAAGCAAGATTTGGCAAGATATCACAAGGTAAGATTAGGCAAGATTTGGCAAGATATGACAAGGTAAGATCTGGCAAGATTAGGCAAGATATGACAAGTTAAGATTAGGCAAGATTTGGCAAGATATGACAAGGTAAGATTTGGCAAGATTTGGCATGATATGACAAGGTTAGATTTGGCAAGATTTGGCAAGATATGATAAGGTAAGATTTGGCAAGATTTGGCAAGATATGACAAGGTTATATTTGGCAAGATTTGGCAAGATATGACAAGGTAAGATTTATCAATATTTGGCAAGATATGACAAAGTAAGATCTGGCAAGATTAGGTAAGATATGACAAGGTAAGATTAGGCAAGATTCGGCAAGATATGACAAGGTAAGATTAGGCAAGATTTGGCAAGATATGACAAGGTAAGATTAGGCAAGATTTGGCAAGATATGACAAGGTAAGATCTGGCAAGATTTGGCAAGATATGACAAGGTAAGATTTGGCAAGATTTGGCAAGATATGACAAGGTAAGATCTGGCAAGAATAGGCAAGATATGACAAGGTAAGATTAAGCAAGATTTGGTAATATATGACAAGGTAAGATCTGGCAAGATTTAGCAAGATATGACAAGGTAAGATCTGGCAAGATTAGGCAAGATATGACAAGGTAAGATTAGGCAAGATTCGGCAAGATATGACAAGGTAAGATTAGGCAAGATTTGGCAAGATATGACAAGGTAAGATTTGGCAAGATTTGGCAAGATATGACAAGGTAAGATTAGGCAAGATTTGGCAAGATATGACAAGGTAAGATCTGGCAAGATTTGGCAAGATACGACAAGTTAAGATTAGGCAAGATTTGGCAAGATATCGCAAGGTAAGCTTTGGCAAGATTTGGCAAGATATGACAAGGTAAAATTTGGCAAGATTTAGCAAGATATGAAAAGGTAATTTCTGGCAACATTAGGCAAGATATGACAAAGTAAGATTAAGCAAGATTCGGCAAGATATGAAAAGGTTAGATTAGGCAAGATTCGGCAAGATATGACAAAGTAAGATTTAGCAAGAATAGGCTAGATATGACAAGGTAAGATTAGGCAAGATTTGGCAAGATATGACAAGTTAAGATTAAGCAAGATTCGGCAAGATATGACAAGGTTAGATTTTGCAAGATTAGGCAAGATATGACAAGTTAAGATTAGGCAAGATATGACAAGGAAAGATATGGCAAGATTAGGCAAGATATGACAAGGTAAGATTAGGCAAGATTAGGCAAGATATGACATTGAAGGTAAGATTAGGCAAGATATGACAAGGTAAGATTAGGTAAGATATGACAAGGTAAGATTTAGCAAGATTAGGCAAGATATGACAAGGTTAGATTTGGCAAGATTTGGCAAGATATGACAAGGCTAGATTTGACAAGATATGGCAAGATATGACAAGGTAAGATTCGGCAAGATATGACAAGGTAAGATTAGGCAAGATTCGGCAAGATATGACAAGGTAAGATTTGGCAACATTCGGCAAGATATGACAAGGTTAGATTTGGCAAGATTCGGCAAGATATGACAAGGGTAGATTTGGCAAGATTCGGCACGATATGACAAGGTAAGATTAGGCAAGATTTGGCAAGATATGACAAGGTAAGATTTGTCAAGATTTGGCAAGATATGACAAGGTAAGATTTGGCAAGATTTGGCAAGATATGACAAGGTAAGATTTGGCAAGATTTGGCAAGATATGACAAGGTAAGATCTGGCAAGATTTGGCAAGATATGACAAGGTAAGATCTGGCAAGATTCGGAAAGATATGACAAGGTAAGATTAGGCAAGATTCGGCAAGATATGACAAGGTAAATTAAGCAAGAGTTGGCAAGATATGACAAGTTAAGATTAGGCAAGATTCGGCAAGATATGACAAGGTAAGATTAGGCAAGATTTGGCAAGATATGACAAGGTAAGATTTGGCAAGGTTTGGCAAGATATGACAAAGTTAGATTTGGCAAGATTTGGCAAGATATGACAAGGTAAGATCTGGCAAGATTAGGCAAGATATGACAAGGTAAGATTAGGCAAGATTCGGCAAGATATGACAAGGTAAGATTAAGCAAGATTTGGCAAGATATGACAAGGTAAGATTAGGCAAGATTTGGCAAGATCTGACAAGGTAAGATTTGGCAAGATATGGCAAGATATGACAAGGTAAGATCTGGCAAGATTAGACAAGATATGACAAGGTAAGGTTAAGCAAGATTTGGCAAGATATGACAAGGTAAGATTAGGCAAGATTTGGCAAGATATGACATTGAAGGTAAGATGAGGCAAGATATGACAAGGTAAGATTAGGCAAGATATGACAAGATAAGATTTGGCAAGATAAGACAAGATATGACAAGGTAAGATTAGGCAAGATTAGGCAAGATATGACAAGGTAAGATTTGGCAAGATTAGGCAAGATATGACAAGGTAAGATCTGGCAAGATATAGGCAAGATATGACAAAGTAAGATCTGGCAAGATTCGGCAAGATATGACAAGGTTAGATTTGGCAAGATTTGGCAAGATATGACAAGGTTAGATTTGGATAGATTCGGCAAGATATGACAAGGGTAGAATTGGCAAGATTCGGCAAGATATGACAAGGGTAGATTTGGCAAGATTTGGCAAGATATGACAAGGGTAGATTTGGCAAGATTTGGCAACATATGACAAGGGTAGATTTGGCAAGATTTGGCAAGATATGACAGGGTAAGATCTGGCAAGATTAGGCAAGATATGGCAAGTTAAGATTAGGCAAGATTTGGCAAGATATGACAAGGTAAGATTTGGCAAGATTTAGCAAGATATGACAAGGTAATATCTGGCAAGATTTGGCAAGATATGACAAGGAAAGATTAAGCAAGATTTGGCAAGATATGACAATGTTAGATTAGGCAAGATTCGATAAGACATGACAAGGTAAGATTTAGCAAGATTAGGCAAGATGTGACAAGGTAAGATTAGGCAAGATTTGGCAAGATATGACAAGATAAGATTAGGCAAGATTCGGCAAGATATGACAAGGTAAGATTAGGCAAGATTTGGCAAGATATGACAAGGTAAGATTTGGCAAGATTTGGCAAGATATGACAAGGTAAGATTAAGCAAGATTTGGCAAGATATCACAAGGTAAGATTAGGCAAGATTTGGCAAGATATGACAAGGTAAGATCTGGCAAGATTAGGCAAGATATGACAAGTTAAGATTAAGCAAGATTCGGCAAGATATGACAAGGTAAGATTAGGCAAGATTCGGCAAGATATGACAAGGTAAGATCTGGCAAGATTAGGCAAGATATGACAAGGTAAGATTTAGCAAGATTTGGCAAGATATCACAAGGTAAGATTAGGCAAGATTTGGCAAGATATGACAAGGTAAGATCTGGCAAGATTAGGCAAGATATGACACGTTAAGATTAGGCAAGATTTGGCAAGATATGACAAGGTAGGATTTGGCAAGATTTGGCATGATATGACAGGGCTAGATTTGGCAAGATTTGGCAAGATATGATAAGGTAAGATATGGCAAGATTAGGCAAGATATGACAAGGTAAGATTTATCAAGATTTGGCAAGATATGACAAGGTAAGATTAGGCAAGATTTGGCAAGATATGACAAGGTTAGATTTGGCAAGATTTGGCAAGATATGACAAGGCTAGATTTGGCAAGATATGGCAAGATATGACAAGGTAAGATTCGGTATGATATGACAAGGTAAGATTAGGCAAGATTCGGCAAGATATGACAAGGTAAATTAAGCAAGAATTGGCAAGATAAGACAAGGTAAGATTAGGCAAGATTTGGCAAGATATGACAAGGTAAGATTTGTCAAGATTTGGCAAGATATGACAAGGTTAGATTTGGCAAGATTTGGCAAGATATGACAAAGTAAGATTTTGCAAGATTTGGCAAGATATGACAAGGTAAGACCTGGCAAGATAAGGCAAGATATGACAAGGTAAGATTAAGCAAGATTCGGCAAGATATGACAAGGTAAAATTAGGCAAGATTTGGCAAGATATGAGAAGGTAAGATTTGGCAAGATTTGGCAAGATATGACAAGGTAAGATTATGCAAGATTTGGCAAGATCTGACAAGGTAAGATCTGGCAAGATTAGGCAAGATATGACAAAGTAAGATGAAGCAAGATTTGGCAATATATGACAAGGTAAGATCTGGCAAGATTTAGCAAGATATGACAAGGTAAGATTAGGCAAGATTCGGCAAGATATGACAAGGTAAGATTAGGCAAGATTCGGCAAGATATGACAAGGTAAGATTTGGCAAGAATAGGCAAGATATGACAAGGTAAGATTTAGCAAGATTTGGCAAGATATGACAAGGTAAGATTTGGCAAGATTTGGCAAGATATGACAAGGTAAGATCTGGCAAGAGTAGGCAAGATATGACAAGTTAAGATTAAGCAAGATTCGGCAAGATATGACAAGTTAGGATTAGGCAAGATTTGGCAAGATATGACAAGGTAAGATCTGGCAAGAATAGGCAAGATATGACAATGTAAGATTAAGCAAGATTTGGCAATATATGACAAGGTAAGATCTGGCAAGATTTAGCAAGATATGACAAGGTAAGATCTGGCAAGATTAGGCAAGATATGATAAGGTAAGATTAGGCAAGATTCGGCAAGATATGACAAGGTAAGATTAGGCAAGATTTGGCAAGATATGACAAGGTAAGATTTGGCAAGATTTGGCAAGGTATGACAAGGTAAGATTAGGCAAGATTTGGCAAGATATGACAAGGTAAGATCTGGCAAGATTAGGCAAGATATGACAAGGTAAGATTAAGCAAGATTTGGCAAGATATGACAAGGTAAGATCTGGCAATATTTGGCAAGATATGACAAGGTAAGATCTGGCAAGATTTGGCAAGATACGACAAGTTAAGATTAGGCAAGATTTGGCAAGATATCGCAAGGTAAGCTTTGGCAAGATTTGGCAAGATATGACAAGGTAAGATTTGGCAAGATTTAGCAAGATATGAAAAGGTGATTTCTGGCAATATTAGGCAAGATATGGCAAAGTAAGATTAAGCAAGATTTGGCAAGATATGAAAAGGTTAGATTAGGCAAGATTTGGCAAGATATGACAAAGTAAGATTTAG
This sequence comes from Ianthella basta, assembly GCA_964019415.1. Lineage (NCBI taxonomy): Eukaryota > Metazoa > Porifera > Demospongiae > Verongiida > Ianthellidae > Ianthella > Ianthella basta. Next base: position 13,980,500 of record OZ025868.1, on the reverse strand, counting down.
CAAGAATAGGCTAGATATGACAAGGTAAGATTAGGCAAGATTTGGCAAGATATGACAAGGTAAGATTAAGCAAGATTCGGCAAGATATGACAAGGTTAGATTTTGCAAGATTAGGCAAGATATGACAAGTTAAGATTAGGCAAGATATGACAAGGAAAGATATGGCAAGATTAGGCAAGATATGACAAGGTAAGATTAGGCAAGATTAGGCAAGATATGACATTGAAGGTAAGATTAGGCAAGATATGACAAGGTAAGATTAGGTAATATATGACAAGGTAAGATTTAGCAAGATTAGGCAAGATATGACAAGGTTAGATTAAGAAAGATTTGGCAAGATATGACAAGGCTAGATTTGGCAAGATATGGCAAGATATGACAAGGTAAGATTCGGCAAGATATGACAAGGTAAGATTAGGCAAGATTCGGCAAGATATGACAAGGTAAGATTTGGCAACATTCTGCAAGATATGACAAGGTTAGATTTGGCAAGATTCGGCAAGATATGACAAGGGTAGATTTGGCAAGATTCGGCACGATATGACAAGGTAAGATTAGGCAAGATTAGGCAAGATATGACAAGGTAAGATTTGTCAAGATTTGGCAAGATACGACAAGGTAAGATTTGGCAAGATTTGGCAAAATATGACAAGGTAAGATTTGGCAAGATTAGGCAAGATATGACAAGGTAAGATCTGGCAAGATTAGGCAAGATATGACAAGGTAAGATCTGGCAAGATTCGGAAAGATATGACAAGGTAAGATTAGGCAAGATTCGGCAAGATATGACAAGGTAAGATTTGGCAACATTCTGCAAGATATGACAAGGTTAGATTTGGCAAGATTCGGCAAGATATGACAAGGGTAGATTTGGCAAGATTCGGCACGATATGACAAGGTAAGATTAGGCAAGATTAGGCAAGATATGACAAGGTAAGATTTGTCAAGATTTGGCAAGATACGACAAGGTAAGATTTGGCAAGATTTGGCAAAATATGACAAGGTAAGATTTGGCAAGATTAGGCAAGATATGACAAGGTAAGATCTGGCAAGATTAGGCAAGATATGACAAGGTAAGATCTGGCAAGATTCGGAAAGATATGACAAGGTAAGATTAGGCAAGATTCGGCAAGATATGACAAGGTAAATTAAGCAAGAGTTGGCAAGATATGACAAGTTAAGATTTGGCAAGATTCGGCAAGATATGACAAGGTAAGATTAGGCTAGAATCCGCAAGATATGACAAGTTAAGATTAGGCAAGATTTGGCAAGATATGGCAAGGTTAGATTTGGCAAGGTTTGGCAAGATATGACAAAGTTAGATTTGGCAAGATTTGGCAAGATATGACAAGGTAAGATCTGGCAAGATTAGGCAAGATATGACAAGGTAAGATTCGGCAAGATTCGGCAAGATATGACAAGGTAAGATTAGGCTAAATTTGGCAAGATATGACAAGGTAAGATTTGGCAAGATTTGGCAAGATCTGACAAGGTAAGATTTGGCAAGATTTGGCAAGATATGACAAGGTAAGATCTGGCAAGATTAGGCTAGATATGACAAGGTAAGATTAAGCAAGATTTGGCAAGATATGACAAGGTAAGATTAGGCAAGATTAGGCAAGATATGACATTGAAGGTAAGATTAGGCAATATATGACAAGGTAAGATTAGGCAAGATATGACAAGATAAGATTTGGCAAGATAAGGCAAGATATGACAAGGTAAGATTAGGCAAGATTCGGCAAGATATGACAAGGTAAGATTAGGCAAGATTCGGCAAGATATGACAAGGTAAGATCTGGCAAGATATAGGCAAGATATGACAAAGTAAGATCTGGCAAGATTCGGCAAGATATGACAAGGTTAGATTTGGCAAGATTTGGCAAGATATGACAAGGTTAGATTTGGCAAGATTCGGCAAGATATGACAAGGGTAGAATTGGCAAGATTTGGCAAGATATGACAAGGGTAGATTTGGCAAGATTTGGCAAGATATGACAAGGGTAGATTAGGCAAGATTTGGCAAGATATGACAAGGTAAGATCTGGCAAGATTAGGCAAGATATGACAAGTTAAGATAAGGCAAGATTTGGCAAGATATGACAAGGTAAGATTTGGCAAGATTTAGCAAGATATGACAAGGTAATATCTGGCAAGATTAGGCAAGATATGACAAGGTAAGATTAAGCAAGATTTGGCAAGATATGATAATGTTAGATTAGGCAAGATTCGGTAAGACATGACAAGGTAAGATTTAGCAAGATAAGGCAAGATATGACAAGGTAAGATTAGGCAAGATTTGGTAAGATATGACAAGGTAAGATTAGGCAAGATTCGGCAAGATATGACAAGGTAAGATTAGGCAAGATTTGGCAAGATATGACAAGGTAAGATCTGGCAAGATTAGGCAAGATATGACAAGGTAAGATTAAGCAAGATTCGGCAAGATATGACAAGGTAACATTAGGCAAGATTAGGCAAGATATGACAAGGTAAGATTTGGCAAGATTTGGCAAGATCTGACAAGGTAAGATAAAGCAAGATTTGGCAAGATATGACAAGGTAAGATCTGGCAAGATTAGGCAAGATATGACAAGGTAAGATTAGGCAAGATTAGGCAAGATATGACATTGAAGGTAAGATTAGGCAAGAGATGACAAGGTAAGATTAGGCAAGATATGACAAGATAAGATTTGGCAAGATTCGGCAAGATATGACAAAGTAAGATTTGGCAAGATTAGGCAAGGTAAGATCTGGCAAGATTTGGCAAGATATGACAAGGTAAGATAAGGCAAGATTAGGCAAGATATGACATTGAAGGTAAGATTAGGCAAGATATGACAAGGTAAGATTAGGCAAGATATGACAAGATAAGATTTGGCAAGATTCGGCAAGATATGACAAAGTAAGATTTGGCAAGATTAGGCAAGATATGACAAGGTAAGATTAGGCAAGATTAGGCAAGATATGACAAGGTAAGATTGGGCAAGATTAGGCAAGATATGACAAGGTAAGATCTGGCAAGATATAGGCAAGATATGACAAAGTAAGATCTGGCAAGATTCGGCAAGATATGACAAGGTTAGATTTGGCAAGATTTGGCAAGATATGACAAGGGTAGATTTGGCAAGATTCGGGAAGATATGACAAGGGTAGAATTGGCAAGATTCGGAAGATAGGACAAGGGTAGATTTGGCAAGATTTGGCAAGATATGACAAGGGTAGATTTGGCAAGATTTGGCAAGATATGACAAGTTAAGATCTGGCAAGATTTGGCAAGATATGACAAGTTAAGATTAGGCAAGATTTGGCAAGATATGACAAGGTAAGATTTGGCAAGATTTGGCAAGATATGACAGTGTTAGATTAGGCAAGATTCGGTAAGACATGACAAGGTAAGATTTAGCAAGATTAGGCAAGATATGACAAGGTAAGATTAGGCAAGATTTGGCAAGATATGACAAGGTAATATTAGGCAAGATTAGGCAAGATATGACAAGGTAAGATTAAGCAAGATTTGGCAAGATATGACAGTGTTAGATTAGGCAAGATTCGGTAAGACATGACAAGGTAAGATTTAGCAAGATTAGGCAAGATATGACAAGGTAAGATTAGGCAAGATTTGGCAAGATATGACAAGGTAATATTAGGCAAGATTCGGCAAGATATGACAAGGTAAGATTAGGCAAGATTTGGCAAGATATGACAAGGTAAGATTTGGCAAGATTTGGCAAGATATGACAAGGTAAGATTAAGCAAGATTTGGCAAGATATCACAAGGTAAGATTAGGCAAGATTTGGCAAGATATGACAAGGTAAGATCTGGCAAGATTAGGCAAGATATGACAAGTTAAGATTAAGCAAGATTCGGCAAGATATGACAAGGTTAGATTAGGCAAGATTTGGCAAGATATGACAAGGTAAGATCTGGCAAGATTAGGCAAGATATGACAAGGTAAGATTAAGCAAGATTTGGCAAGATATCACAAGGTAAGATTAGGCAAGATTTGGCAAGATATCACAAGGTAAGATCTGGCAAGATTTGGCAAGATATGACAAGTTAAGATTAGGCAAGATTTGGCAAGATATGACAAGGTGAGATTTGGCAAGATTTGGCATGATATGACAAGGTTTGATTTGGCAAGATTTGGCAAGATATGATAAGGTAAGATTTGGCAAGATTTGGCAATATATGACAAGGTTAGATATGGCAAGATTTGGCAAGATATGACAAGGTAAGATTTATCAAGATTTGGCAAGATATGACAAGGTAAGATCTGGCAAGATTAGGCAAGATATGACAAGGTAAGATTTGGCAAGATTCGGCAAGATATGACAAGGTAAGATTTGGCAAGATTCGGCAAGATATGACAAAGTAAATTAAGCAAGAATTGGCAAGATATGACAAATTAAGATTAGGCAAGATTCGGCAAGATCTGACAAGGTAAGATTACGCAAGAATCCGCAAGATATGATAAGTTAAGATTTGGCAAGATATGGCAAGATATGACAAGGTAAGATTTGGCAAGATTTGGCAAGATATGATAAGGCAAGATTTGGCAAGATTTGGCAAGATATGACAAGGTAAGATTTAGGAAGATTTTGAAAGATATGACAAGGTAAGATCTGGCAAGAGTAGGCAAGATATGACAAGGTAAGATTAGGCAAGATTCGGCAAGATATGTCAAGGTAAGATTACACAAGATTTGGCAAGATATGACAAGGTAAGATTTGGCAAGATTTGATAAGATATGACAAGGTAAGATTAGACAAGATTTGGCAAGATATGACAAGATAAGATCTGGCAAGATTTGGCAAGATAAGACAAGGTAAGATTAAGCAAGATTTGGCAAGATATGACAAGGTAAGATTAGGCAAGATTTGGCAAGATATGACTAGGTAAGATCTGGCAAGATTAGGCAAGATATGACAACGTAAGATTAGGCAAGATTCGGCAAGATATGACAAGGTAAGATTAGGCAAGATTTGGCAAAATATGACAAGGTAAGATTTGGCAAGATTTGGCAAGATATGATAAGGTAAGATTTGGCAAGATTTGGCTAGATATGGCAAGGTAAGATCTGGCAAGATTAGGCAAGATATGACAGGGTAAGATTAAGCAAGATTTGGCAAGATATGACAAAGTTAGATTAGGCAAGATTTGGCAAGATATGACAAGGTAAGATCTGGCAAGATTAGGCAAGATATGACAAGTTAAGATTAGGCCAGATTTGGCAAGACATGACAAAGTAAGATTTGGCAAGATTTAGCAAGATATGACAAGGTAATATCTGGCAAGATTAGGCAAGATATGACAAGGTAAGATTAAGCAAGATTTGGCAAGATATGACAAGGTAAGATTTAGCAAGATTTGGCAAGATATGACAAGGTAAGATTAAGCAAGATTTGGCAAGATATGACAAAGTAAGATCTGGCAAGATTAGGCAAGATATGACAACGTAAGATTAAGCAAGATTTGGCAAGATATCACAAGGTAAGATTAGGCAAGATTTGGCAAGATATGACAAGGTAAGATCTGGCAAGATTAGGCAAGATATGACAAGTTAAGATTAGGCAAGATTTGGCAAGATATGACAAGGTAAGATTTGGCAAGATTTGGCAAGATATGACAAGGTTAGATTTGGCAAGATTTCGCAAGACATGACAAGGTAAGATTTAGCAAGATTTGGCAAGATATGACAAGGTAAGATCTGGCATGATTAGGCAAGATATGACAAGGTAAGATTAGGCAAGATTCGGCAAGATATGACAAGGTAAGATTAGGCAAGATTTGGCAAGATATGACAAGGTAAGATTTGGCAAGATTTGGCAAGATATGACAAGGTAAGATTTGGCTAGATTTGGCAAGATATGACAAGGTAATATCTGGCAAGATTAGGCAAGTTATGACAAGGTAAGATTAAGCAAGATTTGGCAAGATATCACAAGGTAAGATCTGGCAAGATTTGGCAAGATATGACAAGGTAAGATTTAGCAAGATTAGGCAAGATATGACAAGTTAAGATTAGGCAAGATTTGGCAAGATATGACAAGGTAAGATTTGGCAAGATTTGGCAAGATATGACAAGGTAAGATTTGGCAAGATTTAGCATGATATGACAAGGTATTATCTGGCAAGATTAGGCAAGATATGACAAGGTAAGATTAAGCAAGATTTGTCAAGATATGACAAGGTTAGATTAGGCAAGATTTGGCAAGATATGACAAGGTAAGATTCCGCAAGAATAGGCAAGAAATGACAAGGTAAGATTTAGCAAGATTTGGCAAGATATGACAAGGTAAGATTAGGCAAGATATAACAAGGTAAGATATGGCAAGATTAGGTAAGATATGACAAGGTAAGATTAAGCAAGATTAGGCAAGATATGACAAGGTAAGATTAGGCAAGATATGACAAGGTAAGATTTGGCAAGATAAAGCAAAATATGACAAGGTAAGATCTGACAAGATTCGGCAAGATATGACAAAGTAAGATTTGGCAAGATTGGGCAAGATATGACAAGGTAAGAGTAGGCAAGATTAGGCAAGATATGACAAGGTAAGATTAGGCAAGATTAGGCTAGATATGACAAGGTAAGATTTGGCAAGATTTGGCAAGATATGACAAGGTTAGATTTGGCAAGATTAGGCAAGATATGACAAGGTAAGACTTGGCAAGATTAGGCAAGATATGACAAGGTAAGATTAGGCAAGATTAGGCAAGATATGACAAGGTAAGATTTGGCAAGATATGGCAAGATATGACAAGGTAAGATTCGGCAAGATATGACAAGGTAAGATTAGGCAAGATTCGGCAAGATATGACAAGGTTAATTAAATAAGAATTGGCAAGATATGACAAGTTAAGATTAGGCAAGATTAGGCAAGATATGACAAGGTAAGATAAGGCAAGAATCCGCAAGATATGACAAATTAAGATTAGGCAAGATTTGGCAAGATATGACAAGGTAAGATTTGGTAAGATTTGGCAAGATATGACAAGGTAACATTTGGCTAGAATCGGCAAGATATGACAAGGTTAGATTTGGTAAGATTTGGCAAGATATGATAAGGTAAGATTCGGCAAGATATGACAAGGTAAGATTAGGCAAGATTTGGCAAGATATGACAAGGTAAATTAATCAAAAATTGGCAAGATATCACAAGGTAAGATCTGGCAAGATTTGGCAAGATATGACAAGGTAAGATCTGGCAAGATTAGGCAAGATATGACAAGTTAAGATTAGGCAAGATTTGGCAAGATATGACAGGGTAAGATTAGGCAAGATTTGGCAAGATATGACAAGGTAAGATTTGACAAGATTTAGCATGATATGACAAGGTAATATCTGGCAAGATTAGGCAAGATATGACAAGGTAAGATTAAGCAAGATTTGGGAAGATATGACAAGGAAAGATTAGGCAAGATTTGGCAAGATATGACAAGGTAAGATTAGGCAAGATATAACAAGGTAAGATATGGCAAGATTAGGTGAGATATGACAAGGTAAGATTAAGCAAGATTAGGCAAGATATGACAAGGTAAGATTAGGCAAGATATGACAAGGTAAGATTTGGCAAGATAAGGCAAAATATGACAAGGTAAGATCTGGCAAGATTCGGCAAGATATGACAAAGTAAGATTTGGCAAGATTGGGCAAGATATGACAAGGTAAGAGTAGGCAAGATTAGGCAAGATATGACAAGGTAAGATTAGGCAAGATTAGGCTAGATATGACAAGGTAAGATTTGGCAAGATTAGGCAAGATATGACAAGGTAAGACTGGGCAAGATTAGGCAAGATATGACAAGGTAAGATTAGGCAAGATTAGGCAAGATATGACAAGGTAAGATCTGGCAAGATTAGGCAAGATATGACAAGGTAAGACTTGGCAAGATTAGGCAAGATATGACAAGGTAAGATTAGGCAAGATTAGGCAAGATATGACAAGGTAAGATTTGGCAAGATATGGCAAGATATGACAAGGTAAGATTCAGCAAGATATGACAAGTTAAGATTAGGCAAGATTCGGCAAGATATGACAAGGTTAATTAAGCAAGAATTGGTAAGATATGACAAGTTAAGATTAGGCAAGATTTGGCAAGATATGACAAGGTAAGATAAGGCAAGAATCCGCAAGATATGACAAATTAAGATTAGGCAGGATTTGGCAAGATATGATAAGGTAAGATTTGGTAAGATTTGGCAAGATATGAAAAGGTAACATTTGGCTAGAATCGGCAAGATATGACAAGGTTAGATTTGGCAAGATTTGGCAAGATATGATAAGGTAAGATTCGGCAAGATATGACAAGGTAAGATTAGGCAAGATTTGGCAAGATATGACAAGGTAAATTAATCAAAAATTGGCAAGATATGACAAGTTAAGATTAGGCAAGATTCGGCAAGATATGACAAGGTAAGATAAGGCAAGAATCCGCAAGATATGACAAGGTAAGATTAGGCAAGATTTGGCAAGATATGACAAGGTAAGATTTGGCAAGATTTGGCAAGATATGACAAGGTTAGATTTGGCAAGATTTGGCAAGATATGACAAGGTAAGATTTAGCAAGATTTGGCAAGATATGACAAGGTAAGATCTGGCAAGATTAGGCAAGATATGACAAGGTAAGATTAAGCAAGATTCGGCAAGATATGACAAGGTAAGATTAGGCAAGATTTGGCAAAATATGACAATTTAAGATTTGGCAAGATTTGGCAAGATATGACAAGGTAAGATCTGGCAAGATTAGGCAAGATATATATGACAAGGTAAGATTAAGCAAGATTTGGCAATATATGACAAGGTAAGATCTGGCAAGATTTAGCAAGATATGACAAGGTAAGATCTGGCAAGATTAGGCAAGATATGACAAGGTAAGATTAGGCAAGATTCGGCAACATATGACAAGGTAAGATTAGGCAAGATTTGGCAAGATATGACAAGGTAAGATTTGGCAAGATTTGGCAAGATATGACAATGTAAGATTATCCAAGATTTGGCTAGATATGACAAGGTAAGATCTGGCAAGATTAGGCAAGATATGACAAGGTAAGATCTGGCAAGATTAGGCAAGATACGATAACTTATGATTAGGCAAGATTTGGCAAGATATCACAAGGTAAGCTTTGGCAAGATTTGGCAAGATATGACAAGGTAAGATTTGGCAAGATTTAGCAAGATATGAAAAGGTAATATCTGGCAATATTAGGCAAGATATGACAAAGTAAGATTAAGCAAGATTTGGCAAGATATGAAAAGGTTTGATTAGGCAAGATTCGGCAAGATATGACAAAGTAAGATTTAGCAAGAATAGGCTAGATATGACAAGGTAAGATTAGGCAAGATTCGGCAAGATATGACAAGGTAAGATTAAGCAAGATTTGGCAAGATATGACAAGGTAAATTAATCAAAAATTGGCAAGATATCACAAGGTAAGATCTGGCAAGATTTGGCAAGATATGACAAGGTAAGATCTGGCAAGATTAGGCAAGATATGACAAGTTAAGATTAGGCAAGATTTGGCAAGATATGACAGGGTAAGATTAGGCAAGATTTGGCAAGATATGACAAGGTAAGATTTGACAAGATTTAGCATGATATGACAAGGTAATATCTGGCAAGATTAGGCAAGATATGACAAGGTAAGATTAAGCAAGATTTGGGAAGATATGACAAGGAAAGATTAGGCAAGATTTGGCAAGATATGACAAGGTAAGATTAGGCAAGATATAACAAGGTAAGATATGGCAAGATTAGGTGAGATATGACAAGGTAAGATTAAGCAAGATTAGGCAAGATATGACAAGGTAAGATTAGGCAAGATATGACAAGGTAAGATTTGGCAAGATAAGGCAAAATATGACAAGGTAAGATCTGGCAAGATTCGGCAAGATATGACAAAGTAAGATTTGACAAGATTGGGCAAGATATGACAAGGTAAGAGTAGGCAAGATTAGGCAAGATATGACAAGGTAAGATTAGGCAAGATTAGGCTAGATATGACAAGGTAAGATTTGGCAAGATTAGGCAAGATATGACAAGGTAAGACTGGGCAAGATTAGGCAAGATATGACAAGGTAAGATTAGGCAAGATTAGGCAAGATATGACAAGGTAAGATCTGGCAAGATTAGGCAAGATATGACAAGGTAAGACTTGGCAAGATTAGGCAAGATATGACAAGGTAAGATTAGGCAAGATTAGGCAAGATATGACAAGGTAAGATTTGGCAAGATATGGCAAGATATGACAAGGTAAGATTCAGCAAGATATGACAAGTTAAGATTAGGCAAGATTCGGCAAGATATGACAAGGTTAATTAAGCAAGAATTGGTAAGATATGACAAGTTAAGATTAGGCAAGATTTGGCAAGATATGACAAGGTAAGATAAGGCAAGAATCCGCAAGATATGACAAATTAAGATTAGGCAGGATTTGGCAAGATATGATAAGGTAAGATTTGGTAAGATTTGGCAAGATATGAAAAGGTAACATTTGGCTAGAATCGGCAAGATATGACAAGGTTAGATTTGGCAAGATTTGGCAAGATATGATAAGGTAAGATTCGGCAAGATATGACAAGGTAAGATTAGGCAAGATTTGGCAAGATATGACAAGGTAAATTAATCAAAAATTGGCAAGATATGACAAGTTAAGATTAGGCAAGATTCGGCAAGATATGACAAGGTAAGATAAGGCAAGAATCCGCAAGATATGACAAGGTAAGATTAGGCAAGATTTGGCAAGATATGACAAGGTAAGATTTGGCAAGATTTGGCAAGATATGACAAGGTTAGATTTGGCAAGATTTGGCAAGATATGACAAGGTAAGATTTAGCAAGATTTGGCAAGATATGACAAGGTAAGATCTGGCAAGATTAGGCAAGATATGACAAGGTAAGATTAAGCAAGATTCGGCAAGATATGACAAGGTAAGATTAGGCAAGATTTGGCAAAATATGACAATTTAAGATTTGGCAAGATTTGGCAAGATATGACAAGGTAAGATCTGGCAAGATTAGGCAAGATATATATGACAAGGTAAGATTAAGCAAGATTTGGCAATATATGACAAGGTAAGATCTGGCAAGATTTAGCAAGATATGACAAGGTAAGATCTGGCAAGATTAGGCAAGATATGACAAGGTAAGATTAGGCAAGATTCGGCAACATATGACAAGGTAAGATTAGGCAAGATTTGGCAAGATATGACAAGGTAAGATTTGGCAAGATTTGGCAAGATATGACAATGTAAGATTATCCAAGATTTGGCTAGATATGACAAGGTAAGATCTGGCAAGATTAGGCAAGATATGACAAGGTAAGATCTGGCAAGATTAGGCAAGATACGATAACTTATGATTAGGCAAGATTTGGCAAGATATCACAAGGTAAGCTTTGGCAAGATTTGGCAAGATATGACAAGGTAAGATTTGGCAAGATTTAGCAAGATATGAAAAGGTAATATCTGGCAATATTAGGCAAGATATGACAAAGTAAGATTAAGCAAGATTTGGCAAGATATGAAAAGGTTTGATTAGGCAAGATTCGGCAAGATATGACAAAGTAAGATTTAGCAAGAATAGGCTAGATATGACAAGGTAAGATTAGGCAAGATTTGGCAAAATATGACAAGGTAAGATTTGGCAAGATTAGGCAAGATATGACAAGGTAAGATTTGGCAAGATTAGGCAAGATATGACAAGGTAAGATTAGGCAAGATAAGGCAAGATATGAATAGGTAAGATTAGGTAAGATTAGGCAAGATACGACAAGGTAAGATCTGGCAAGATTAGGCAAGATATGACAAGGTAAGACTTGGCAAGATTAGGCAAGATATGACAAGGTAAGATTAGGCAAGATATGACAAGGTAAGATTTGGCAAGATATGGCAAGATATGACAAGGTAAGATTCGGCAAGATATGACAAGGTAAGATTAGGCAAGATTCGGCAAGATATGACAAGGTTAATTAAGCAAGAATTGGCAAGATATGACAAGTTAAGATTAGGCAAGATTTGGCAAGATATGACAAGGTAAGATAAGGAAAGAATCCGCAAGATATGACAAATTAAGATTAGGCAAGATTTGGCAAGATATGGCAAGGTAAGATTTGGTAAGATTTGGCAAGATATGACAAGGTAACATTTGGCTAGAATCGGCAAGATATGACAAGGTTAGATTTGGCAAGATTTGGAAAGATATGATAAGGTAAGATTCAGCAAGATATGACAAGGTAAGATTAGGCAAGATTTGGCAAGATATGACAAGGTAAATTAATCAAAAATTGGCAAGATATGACAAGTTAAGATTTGGCAATATTCGGCAAGATATGACAAGGTAAGATTAGGCAAGAATCCGCAAGATATGACAAGTTAAGATTAGGCAAGATTTAGCAAGATATGACAAGGTAAGATTTGGCAAGATTTGGCAAGATATGACAAGGTTAGATTTGGCAAGATTTGGCAAGATATGACAAGGTTAGATTTGGCAAGATTTGGCAAGATATGACAAGGTAAGATTTAGCAAGATTTGGCAAGATATGACAAGGTAAGATCTGGCAAGATTAGGTAAGATATGACAAGGTAAGATTAAGCAAGATTCGGCAAGATATGACAAGGTAAGATTAGGCAAGATTTGGCAAGATATGACAAGGTAAGATTAGGCAAGATTTGGCAAGATAATACAAGGTAAGATTAGGCAAGATTTGGCAAGATATGACAAGGTAAGATTAGGCAAGATTAGGCAAGATATGACAAGGTGAGATTAAGCAAGATTTGGCAATATATGACAAGGTAAGATCTGGCAAGATTTAGCAAGATATGACAAGGTAAGATCTGGCAAGATTAGAAAAGATATGACAAGGTAAGATTAGGCAAGATTCGGCAAGATATGACAAGGTAAGATTAGGCAAGATTTGGCAAGATATGACAAGGTAAGATTAGGCAAGATTTGGCAAGATATGACAAGGTAAGATAAAGCAAGATTTGGCAAGATATGACAAGGTAAGATTAGGCAAGATTTGGCAAGATATGACAAGGTAAGATCTGGCAAGATTAGGCAAGATATGACAAGGTAAGATTAGGCAAGATTTGGCAATATATGACAAAGTAAGATCTGGCAAGATTCAGCAAGATATGACAAGGTAAGATTAAGCAAGATTAGGCAAGATATGACAAGGTAAGATTAGGCAAGATTCGGCAACATATGACAAGGTAAGATTAGGCAAGATTTGGCAAGATATGACAAGGTAAGATTTGGCAAGATTTGGCAAGATATGACAATGTATGATTATCCAAGATTTGGCAAGATATGACAAGGCTAGATTTGGCAAGATATGGCAAGATATGACAAGGTAAGATTCGGCAAGATATGACAAGGTAAGATTAGGCAAGATTCGGCAAGATATGACAAGGTAAGATTTGGCAACATTCGGCAAGATATGACAAAGTTTGATTTGGCAAGATTCGGCAAGATATGACAAGGGTAGATTTGGCAAAATTCGGCACGATATGACAAGGTAAGATTAGGCAAGATTAGGCAAGATATGACAAGGTAAGATTTGGCTAGAATCGGCTAAATATGACAAGGTTAGATTTGGCAAGATTTGGCAAGATATGACAAGGTAAGATTTGGCAAGATTTGGCAAGATATGACAAGGTTAGATTTGGCAAGATTTGGCAAGATATGACAAGGTAAGATTTGTCAAAATTTGGCAAGATATGACAAGGTAAGATCTGGCAAGATTAGGCAAGATATGACAAGGTAAGATTAAGCAAGATTCGGCAAGATATGACAAGGTAAGATTAGGCAAGATTCGGCAAGATATGACAAGGTAAATTAAGCAAGAATTGGCAAGATATGACAAGTTAAGATTAGGCAAGATTCGGCAAGATATGACAAGGTAAGATTAGGCAAGAATCCGCAAGATATGACAAGTTAAGATTAGGCAAGATTTGGCAAGATATGACAAGGTAAGATTTGGCAAGGTTTGGCAAGATATGACAAATTAGATTTGGCAAGATTTGGCACGATATGACAAGGTAAGATCTGGCAAGATTAGGCAAGATATGACAAGGTAAGATTAGGCAAGATTCGGCAAGATATGACAAGGTAAGATTAGGCAAGATTCGGCAAGATATGACAAGGTAAATTAAGCAAGAATTGGCAAGATATGACAAGTTAAGATTAGGCAAGATTCGGCAAGATATGAAAAGGTAAGATTAGGCAAGAATCCGCAAGATATGACAAGTTAAGATTAGGCAAGATTTGGCAAGATATGACAAGGTAAGATCTGGCAAGATTAGGCAAGATATGACAAGGTAAGATTAAGCAAGATTCGTCAAGATATGACAAGGTAAGATTAGGCAAGATTGGCAAGATATGACAAGTTAAGATTTGGCAAGATTTGGCAAGATATGACAAGGTAAGATCTGGCAAGATTAGGCAAGATATGACAAGGTAAGATAAAGCAAGATTTGGCAAGATATGACAAGGAAAGATTAGGCAAGATTAGGCAAGATATGACATTGAAGGTAAGATTAGGCAAGATATGACAAGGTAAGATTAGGCAAGATATGACAAGGTAAGATTTGGCAAGATTCGGCAAGATATGACAAAGTAAGATTTGGCAAGATTCGGCAAGATATGACAAGGTAAGATTAGGCAAGATTAGGCAAGATATGACAAGGTAAGATTTGGCAAGATTAGGCAAGATATGACAAGGTAAGATCTGGCAAGATATAGACAAGATATGACAAAGTAAGATCTGGCAAGATTAGGCAAGATATGACAAGGTTAGATTTGGCAAGATTTGGCAAGATATGACAAGGTTAGATTTGGCAAGATTCGGCAAGATATGCCAAGGGTAGAATTGGCAAGATTCGGCAAGATATGACAAGGGTAGATTTGGCAAGATTTGGCAAGATATGACAAAGGTAGATTTGGCAAGATTTGGCAAGATATGACAAGGTAAGATTAGGCAAGATTAGGCAAGATATGACAAGGTAAGATTTGGCAAGATTCGGCAAGATATGACAAGGCTAGATTTGGCAAGATTCGACAAGATATGACAAGGTTAGATTTGGCAAGATTCGGCAAGATACGACAAGGGCAGATTTGGCAAGATTCGGCAAGATATGACAAGGTTAGATTTGGCAAGATATGACAAGGTAAGATTTGGCAAGATTTGGCAAGATATGACAAGGTTAGATTTGGCAAGATTAGGCAAGATATGACAAGGTAAGATTTATCAAGATTTGGCAAGATATGACAAGGTAAGATCTGGCATGATTAGGCAAGATATGACAAGGTAAGATTAGGCAAGATTCGGCAAGATATGACAAGGTAAGATAAGGCAAGATTTGGCAAGATATGACAAGGTAAGATTTGGCAAGATTTGGCAAGATATGACAAGGTAAGATTAGGCAAGATTTGGCAAGATATGACAAGGTAAGATCTGGCAAGATTAGGCAAGTTATGACAAGGTAAGATTAAGCAAGATTTGGCAAGATATCACAAGGTAAGATCTGGCAAGATTTGGCAAGATTTGACAAGGTAAGATCTGGCAAGATTAGGCAAGATATGACAAGTTAAGATTAGGCAAGATTTGGCAAGATATGACAAGGTAAGATTAGGCAAGATTTGGCAAGATATGACAAGGTAAGATTTGGCAAGATTAAGCATGATATGACAAGGTAATATCTGGCAAGATTAGGCAAGATATGACAAGGTAAGATTAAGCAAGATTTGGGAAGATATGACAAGGTTAGATTAAACAAGATTTGGCAAGATATGACAAGGTAAGATTTAGCAAGAATAGGCAAGATATGACAAGGTAAGATTAGGCAAGATTTGGCAAGATATGACAAGGTAAGATTAGGCAAGATATAACAAGGTAAGATATGGCAAGATTAGGTAAGATATGACAAGGTAAGATTAAGCAAGATTAGGCAAGATATGACAAGGTAAGATTAGGCAAGATATGACAAGGTAAGATTTGGCAAGATAAGGCAAAATATGACAAGGTAAGATCTGGCAAGATTCGGCAAGATATGACAAAGTAAGATTTGGCAAGATTGGGCAAGATATGACAAGGCAAGAGTAGGCAAGATTAGGCAAGATATGACAAGGTAAGATTAGGCATGATTAGGCAAGATATGACAAGGTAAGACTGGGCAAGATTAGGCAAGATATGACAAGGTAAGATTAGGCAAGATAAGGCAAGATATGAATAGGTAAGATTTGGTAAGATTAGGCAAGATATGACAAGGTAAGACTTGGCAAGATTAGGCAAGATATGACAAGGTAAGATTAAGCAAGATTAGGCAAGATATGACAAGGTAAGATTTGGCAAGATATGGCAAGATATGACAAGGTAAGATTCGGCAAGATATGACAAGGTAAGATTAGGCAAGATTCGGCAAGATATGACAAGGTTAATTAAGCAAGAATTGGCAAGATATGACAAGTTAAGATTAGGCAAGATTTGGCAAGATATGACAAGGTAAGATAAGGCAAGAATCCGCAAGATATGACAAATTAAGATTAGGCAAGATTTGGCAAGATATGACAAGGTAACATTTGGCTAGAATCGGCAAGATATGACAAGGTTAGATTTGGCAAGATTTGGCACGATATGATAAGGTAAGATTCGGCAAGATATGACAAGGTAAGATTAGGCAAGATTTGGCAAGATATGACAAGGTAAATTAATCAAAAATTGGCAAGATATCACAAGGTAAGATCTGGCAAGATATGGCAAGATATGACAAGGTAAGATCTGGCAAGATTTGGCAAGATATGACAAGTTAAGATTAGGCAAGATTTGGCAAGATATGACAAGGTAAGATTAGGCAAGATTTGGAAAGATATGACAAGGTAAGATTTGGCAAGATTTAGCATGATATGACAAAGTAATATCTGGCAAGATTAGGCAAGATATGACAAGGTAAGATTAAGCAAGATTTGGCAAGATATGACAAGGTAAGATTAGGCAAGATTTGGCAAGATATGACAAGGTAAGATTAGGCAAGATATAACAAGGTAAGATATGGCAAGATTAGGTAAGATATGACAAGGTAAGATTAAGCAAGATTAGCCAAGATATGACAAGGTAAGATTAGGCAAGATTTGGCAAGATATGACAAGGTAAGATTAGGCAAGATTCGGCAAGATATGACAAGGTAAGATTAGGCAAGATTTGGCAAGATATGACAAGGTAAGATTTGGCAAGATTCGGCAAGATATGACAAGGGTAGATTTGGCAATATTCGCCACGATATGACAAGGTAAGATTAGGCAAGATTAGGCAAGATATGACAAGGTAAGATTTGGCTAGAATCGGCAAGATATGACAAGGTTAGATTTGGCAAGATTTGGCAAGATATGACAAGGTAAGATTTGGCAAGATTTGGCAAGATATGACAAGGTTAGATTTGGCAAGATTAGGCAAGATATGACAAGGTAAGATTTGTCAAAATTTGGCAAGATATGACAATGTAAGATCTGGCAAGATTAGGCAAGATATGACAAGGTAAGATTAGGCAAGATTCCGAAAGATATGACAAGGTAAGATTAGGCAAGATTCGGCAAGATATGACAAGGTAAATTAAGCAAGAATTGGCAAGATATGACAAGTTAAGATCAGGCAAGATTCGGCAAGATATGACAAGGTAAGATTAGGCAAGGATCGGCAAGATATGACAAGTTAAGATTAGGCAAGATTTGGCAAGATATGATAAGGTAAGATTTGGCAAGATTTGGCAAGATATGACAAGGGTAGATTTGGCAAGATTTGGCACGATATGACAAGGTAAGATCTGGCAAGATTAGGCAAGATATGACAAGGTAAGATTAGGCAAGATTCGGCAAGATATGACAAGGTAAGATTAGGCAAGATTTGGCAAGATATGACAAGGTAAGATTTGGCAAGATTTGGCAAGATATGACAAGGTAAGATCTGGCAAGATTAGGC
The DNA here is from genome assembly GCA_964019415.1 of Ianthella basta. Taxonomy (NCBI): domain Eukaryota; kingdom Metazoa; phylum Porifera; class Demospongiae; order Verongiida; family Ianthellidae; genus Ianthella; species Ianthella basta. The sequence goes on along the minus strand of OZ025868.1, from coordinate 13,962,522 downwards.
AAGATATGACAAGGTAAGATTAAGCAAGATTTGGCAAGATATGACAAGGTAAGATTAGGCAAGATTAGGCAAAATAAGACATTGAAGGTAAGATTAGGCAAGATATGACAAGGTAAGATTAGGCAAGATATGACAAGGTAAGATTTGGCAAGATTCGGCAAGATATGACAGAGTAAGATTTGGCAAGATTCGGCAAAATATGACAAGATAAGATTAGGCAAGAATAGGGCAAGATATGACAAGGTAAGATTTGGCAAGATTAGGCAAGATATGACAAGGTAAGATCTGGCAAGATATAGACAAGATATGACAAAGTAAGATCTGACAAGATTCGGCAAGATATGACAAGGTTAGATTTGTCAAGATTTGGCAAGATATGACAAGGTTAGATTTGGCAAGATTCGGCAAGATATGACTTAGGATAGAATTGGCAAGATTCGGCAAGGTATGACAAGGGTAGATTTGGCAAGATTTGGCAAGATATGACAAAGGTAGATTTGGCAAGATTTGGCAAGATATGACAAGGTAAGATTAGGCAAGATTAGACAAGATATGACAGGGTAAGATTTGGCAAGATTCGGCAAGATATGACAAGGCTAGATTTGGCAAGATTCGACAAGATATGACAAGGTTAGATTTGGCAAGATTCGGCAAGATATGACAAGGGTAGATTTGGCAAGATTCGGCAAGATATGACAAGGTTAGATTTGGCAAGATTTGGCAAGATATGACAAGGTAAGATTTATCAAGATTTGGCAAGATATGACAGGGTAAGATCTGGCAAGATTAGGCAAGATATGACAAGGTAAGATTAGGCAAGATTCAGCAAGATATGACAAGGTAAGATTAGGCAAGATTCGGCAAGATATGACAAGGTAAATTAAGCAAGTATTGGCAAGATATGACAAGTTAAGATTAGGCAAGATATATCAAGGTAAGATATGGCAAGATTAGGCTAAATATGACAAGGTAAGATTAGGCAAGATTCGGCAAGATATGACAAGGTAAGATTTGGCAAGATTCGGCAAGATATGACAAAGTAAATTAAGCAAGAATTGGCAAGATATGACAAGTTAAGATTAGGCAAGATTCGGCAAGATATGAAGAGGTAAGATTAGGCAAGAATCCGCAAGATATGACAAGTTAAGATTAGGCAAGATTTGGCAAGATATGACAAGGTAAGATTTGGCAAGGTTTGGCAAAATATGACAAGGTTAGATTTGGCAAGATTTGGCAAGATATGACAAGGTAAGATCTAGCAAGATTAGGCAAGATATGACAAGGTAAGATTAGGCAAGATTCGGCAAGATATGACAAGGTAAGATTAGGCAAGATTTGGCAAGATATGACAAGGTTAGATTTGGCAAGATTTGGCAAGATATGACAAGGTAAGATTTATCAAGATTTGGCAAGATATGACAAGGTAAGATCTGGCAAGATTAGGCAAGATATGACAAGGTAAGATTAGGCAAGATTCGGCAAGATATGACACGGTAAGATTAGGCAAGATTCGGCAAGATATGACAAGGTAAATTAAGCAAGAATTGACAAGATATGACAAGTTAAGATTAGGCAAGATTCGGCAAGATATGACAAGGTAAGATTAGGCAAGAATCCGCAAGATATGACAAGTTAAGATTAGGCAAGATATGGCAAGATATGACAAGGTAAGATTTGGCAAGGTTTGGCAAGATATGACAAGGTTAGATTTGGCAAGATTTGGCAAGATATGACAAGGTAAGATCTGGCAAGATTAGGCAAGATATGACAAGGTTAGATTAGGCAAGATTCGGCAAGATATGACAAGGTAAGATTTGGCAAGATTTGGCAAGATATGACAAGGTTAGAATTGGCAAGATTTGGCAAGATATGACAAGGTAAGATTTATCAAGATTTGGCAAGATATGACAAGGTAAGATCTGGCAAGATTAGGCAAGATATGACAAGGTAAGATTAAGCAAGATTCGGAAAGATATGACAAGGTAAGATTAGGCAAGATTCGGCAAGATATGACAAGGTAAATTAAGCATGAATTGGCAAGATATGACAAGTTAAGATTAGGCAAGATTCAGCAAGATATGACAAGGTAAGATTAGGCAAGAATCCGCAAGATATGACAAGTTAAGATTAGGCAAGATTTGGCAAGATATGACAAGGTAAGATTTGGCGAGGTTTGGCAAGATATGACAAGGTTAGATTTGGCAAGATTTGGCAAGATATGACAAGGTAAGATCTGGCAAGATTAGGCAAGATATGACAAGGTTAGATTAGGCAAGATTCGGCAAGATATGACAAGGTAAGATTAGGCAAGATTTGGCAAGATATGACAAGGTAAGATTAGGCAAGAATTGGCAAGATATGACAAGGTAAGATCTGGCAAGATTAGGCAAGATATGACAAGGTAAGATTAAGCAAGATTTGGCAAGATATGACAAGGTAAGATTAGGCAAGATTAGGCAAGATATGACAAGGTAAGATCTGGCAAGAATCCGCAAGATATGTCAAGTTAAGATTAGGCAAGATTAGGCAAGATATGACAAGGTAAGATTTGGCGAGGTTTGGCAAGATATGACAAGGTTAGATTTGGCAAGATTTGGCAAGATATGACAAGGTAAGATCTGGCAAGATTAGGCAAGATATGACAAGGTTAGATTAGGCAAGATTTGGCAAGATCTGACAAGGTAAGATTAGGCAAGAATTGGCAAGATATGACAAGGTAAGATCTGGCAAGATTAGGCAAGATATGACAAGGTAAGATTAAGCAAGATTTGGCAAGATATGACAAGATAAGATTAGGCAAGATTAGGCAAGATATGACATTGAAGTTAAGATTAGGCAAGATATGACAAGGTAAGATTAGTCAAGATATGACAAGGTAAGATTTGGCAAGATTCGGCAAGTTATGACAAATTAAGATTTGGCAAGATTAGGCAAGATATGACAAGGTAAGATTAGGCAAGATTAGGCAAGATATGACAAGGTAAGATTTGGCAAGATTAGGCAAGATATGACAAGGTAAGATCTGGCAAGATAAAGGCAAGATATGACAAGGTAAGATCTGGCAAGATTCGGCAAGATATGACAAGATAAGATTAGGCCAGATTTGGCAAGTTATGACAAGGCTAGATTTGGCAAGATTCGGCAAGATATGACAAGGTTAGATTTGGCAAGATTCGGCAAGATATGACAAGGGTAGATTTGGCAAGATTCGGCAAGATATGACAAAGTAAGATTGGGCAAGATTAGGCAAGATATGACAAAATAAGATCTGGCAAGATATAGGCAAGATATGACAAGGTAGATTTGGCAAGATTCGGCAAGATATGACAAGGCAAGATTAGGCCAGATTTGGCAAGATATGACAAGGTAAGATTTGGCAAGATTTGGCAAGATATGACAAGGTAAGATTTGGCAAGATTTGGCAAGATATGACAAGGTAAGATTACGCAAGATTTGGCAAGATATGACAAGGTAAGATTTATCAAGATTTGGCAAGATATGATAAGGTGAGATCTGGAAAGATTAGGCAAGATATGACAAGGTAAGATTTGGCAAGATTCGGAAAGATATGACAAGGTAAGATTAGGCAAGATTCGGCAAGATATGTCAAGGTAAATTAAGCAAGAATTGGCAAGATATGACAAGTTAAGATTAGGCAAGATTAGGCAAGATATGACAAGGTAAGATTAGGCAAGAATCCGCAAGATATGACAAGTTAAGATTAGGCAAGGTTTGGCAAGATATGACAAGGTTAGATTTGGCAAGATCTGGCAAGATTTGACAAGGTAAGATTTAGAAAGATTTGGCAAGATATGACAAGGTAAGATTTGGCAAGGTTTGGCAAGATATGACAAGGTTAGATTTGGCAAGATCTGGCAAGATTTGACAAGGTAAGATTTAGAAAGATTTGGCAAGATATGACAAGGTGAGATCTGGCAAGATTCGGCAAGATATGACAAGGTAAGATTAGGCAAGATTCGGCAAGATATGACAAGGTAAGATTAAGATAGATTTGGCAAGATATGGCAAGGTAAGATTTGGCAAGATTTGGCAAGATCTGACAAGGTAAGATTAGGCAAGATTTGGCAAGATATGACAAAGTAAGATCTAGCAAGATTAGGCAAGATATGATAAGGTAAGATTTGGCAAGATTTGGCAAGATATGACAAGGTAATATCTGGCAAGATTAGGCAAGATATGACAAGGTAAGATTAGGCAATATTCGGCAAGATATGACAAGGTAAGATTAGGCAAGATTTGGCAAGATATGACAAGGGTAGATTAGGCAAGATTCGGCAAGATATGACAAGGTAAGATTAGGCAAGATTTGGCAAGATATGACAAGGTTAGAATTGGCAAGATGTGGCAAGATATGACAAGGTAAGATTTATCAAGATTTGGCAAGATATGACAAGGTAAGATCTGGCAAGATTAGGCAAGATATGACAAGGTAAGATTAGGCAAGATTCGAAAAGATATGACAAGGTAAGATTAGGCAAGATTCGGCAAGATATGACAAGGTAAATTAAGCAAGAATTGGCAAGATATGACAAGTTAAGATTAGGCAAGATTCGGCAAGATATGACAAGGTAAGATTAGGCAAGAATCCGCAAGATATGACAAGTTAAGATTAGGCAAGATTTGGCAAGATATGACAAGGTAAGATTTGGCAAGGTTTGGCAAGATATGACAAGGTAAGATTTGGCAAGATTTGGCAAGATATGACAAGGTAAGATCTGGCAAGATTCGGCAAGATATGACAAGGTAAGATTAGGCAAGATTTGGCAAGATATGACAAGGTAAGATTTGGCAAGATTTGGCAAGATCTGACAAGGTAAGATTAGGCAAGATTTGGCAAGATGTGACAAGGTAAGATCTGGCAAGATTAAGTAAGATATGACAAGGTAAGATTAAGCAAGATTCGGCAAGATATGACAAGGTAAGATTAGGCAAGATTAGGCAAGATATGACATTGAAGTTAAGATTAGGCAAGATATGACAAGGTAAGATTAGTCAAGATATGACAAGGTAAGATTTGGCAAGATTCGGCAAGTTATGACAAAGTAAGATTTGGCAAGATTAGGCAAGATATGACAAGGTAAGATTAGGCAAAATTAGGCAAGATATGACAAGGTAAGATTTGGCAAGATTAGGCAAGATATGACAAGGTAAGATCTGGCAAGATATAGGCAGGATATGACAAGGTAAGATCAGGCAAGATTCGGCAAGATATGACAAGGTAAGATTAGGCCAGATTTGGCAAGTTATGACAAGGCTAGATTTGGCAAGATTCGGCAAGATATGACAAGGTTAGATTTGGCAAGATTCGGCAAGATATGACAAGGGTAGATTTGGCAAGATTCGGCAAGATATGACAAGGTAAGATTAGGCAAGATTAGGCAAGATATGACAAGGTAAGATTAGGCAAGATATAGGCAAGATATGACAAGGTAAGATTTGGCAAGATTCGGCAAGATATGACAAGGTAAGATTAGGCCAGATTTGGCAAGATATGACAAGATAAGATTTGGCAAGATTTGGCAAGATATGACAAGGTAAGATTTGGCAAGATTTGGCAAGATATGACAAGGTAAGATTACGCAAGATTTGGCAAGATATGACAAGGTAAGATTAGGCAAGATTTGGCAAGATATGACAAGGTAAGATCTGGCAAGATTAGGCAAGATATGACAAGGTAAGATTAGGCAAGATTCGGCAAGATATGACAAGGTAAGATTAGGCAAGATTCGGCAAGATATGTCAAGGTAAATTAAGCAAGAATTGGCAAGATATGACAAGGTAAGATTAGGCAAGATTAGGCAAGATATGACAAGGTAAGATTAGGCAAGAATCCGCAAGATATGACAAGTTAAGATTAGGCAAGATCTGGCAAGATATGACAAGGTAAGATTTAGCAAGGTTTGGCAAGATATGACAAGGTTTGATTTGGCAAGATATGGCAAGATATGACAAGGTAAGATTTAGCAAGATTTGGCTAGATATGACAAGATGAGATCTGGCAAGTTAGGCAAGATATGACAAGGTAAGATTAGGCAAGATTTGGCAAGATATGACAAGGTAAGATCACGCAAGATTTGGCAAGTTATGACAAGGCTAGATTTGGCAAGATTCGGCAAGATATGACAAGGTTAGATTTGCCAAGATTCGGTAAGATATGACAAGGGTAGATTTGGCAAGATTCGGCAAGATATGACAAGGTAAGATTAGGCAAGATTAGGCAAGATATGACAAGGTAAGATCTGGCAAGATATAGGCAAGATATGACAAGGTAAGATTTGGCAAGATTCGGTAAGATATGACAAGGTAAGATTAGGCCAGATTTGACAAGATATGTCAAGATAAGATTTGGCAAGATTTGGCAAGATATGACAAGGTAAGATTTGGCAAGATTTGGCAAGATATGACAAGGTAAGATTACGCAAGATTTGGCAAGATATGACAAGGTAAGATTTATCAAGATTTGGCAAGATATGACAAGGTAAGATCTGGCAAGATTAGGCAAGATATGACAAGGTAAGATTAGGCAAGATTCGGCAAGATATGACAAGGTAAGATTAGGCAAGATTCGGCAAGATATGTCAAGGTAAATTACGCAAGAATTGGCAAGATATGACAAGGTAAGATTAGGCAAGATTAGGCAAGATATGACAAGGTAAGATTAGGCAAGAATCCGCAAGATATGACAAGTTAAGATTAGGCAAGATTTGGCAAGATATGACAAGGTAAGATTTGGCAAGGTTTGGCAAGATATGACAAGGTTAGATTTGGCAAGATATGGCAAGATATGACAAGGTAAGATTTAGCAAGATTTGGCAAGATATGACTAGGTGAGATCTGGCAAGTTAGGCAAGATATGACAAGGTAAGATTAGGCAAGATTTGGCAAGATATGACAAGGTAAGATTAGGCAAGATTTGGCAAGATATGACAAGGTAAGATCTGGCAAGATTAGGCAAGATATGGCAAGGTAAGATTACGCAAGATTTGGTAAGATATGGCAAGGTAAGATTACGCAAGATTTGGTAAGATATGGCAAGGTAAGATTTGGCAAGATTTGGCAAGATCTGACAAGGTAAGATTAGGCAAGATTTGGCAAGATATGACAAGGTAAGATCTGGCAAGATTAGGCAAGATATGACAAGGTAAGATTTGGCAAGATTTGGCAAGATATGACAAGGTAATATCTGGCAAGATTAGGCAAGATATGACAAGGTAAGATTAGGCAATATTCGGCAAGATATGACAAGGTAAGATTAGGCAAGATTTGGCAAGATATGACAAGGTAAGATTTAGCAAGATTTGGCAAGATCTGACAAGGTAAGATTAGGCAAGATTCAGCAAGATATGACAAGGTAAGATTTAGCAAGAATAGGCAAGATATGACAAGGTAAGATTAGGCAAGATTTGGCAAGATATGACAAGGTAAGATTAGGCAAGATTCGGCAAGATATGACAAGGTAAGATTAGGCAAGATTTGGCAAGATATGACAAGGTAAGATTTAGCAAGATTTGGCGAGATATGACAAGGTAAGATTAGGCAAGATTCGGCAAGATATGACAAGGTAAATTGAGCAAGAATTGGCAAGATATGACAAGTTAAGATTAGGCAAGATTCGGCAAGATATGACAAGGTAAGATAAGACAAGAATCTGCAAGATTTGACAAGTTAAGATTAGGCAAGATTTGGCAAGATATGACAAGTTAAGTTTAGGCAAGATTTGGCAAGATATGACAAGGTAAGATTTGGCAAGATTTGGCAAGATATGACAAGGTTAGATTTAGCAAGATTTGGCAAGATATGACAAGGTAAGATCTGGCAAGATTCGGCAAGATATGACAAGGTAAGTTTAGGCAAGATTCGGCAAGATATGACAAGGTAAGATTAGGCAAGATTAGGCAAGATATGACAAGGTAAGATTTGGCAAGATTTGGCAAGATATGACAAGGTAAGATTAGGCAAGATTTGGCAAGATATGACAAGGTAAGATCTGGCAAGATTAGGCAAGATATGACAAGGTAAGATTAAGCAAGATTTGGCAAGATATGACAAGGTAAGATCTGGCAAGATTTGGCAAGATATGACAAGGTAAGATCTGGCAAGATTAGGCAAGATATTACAAGGTAAAATTAGGCAAGATTTGGCAAGATATGACAAGGTAAGATTAGGCAAGATTTGGCAAGATATGACAAGGTAAGATCTGGCAAGATTTGGCAAGATATGACAAGGAAAGATTAGGCAAAATTTGGCAAGATATGACAAGGTAAGATCTGGCAAGATTAGGCAAGATATGACAAGGTAAGATTAAGCAAGATTTGGCAAGATATGACAAGGTAAGATTAGGCAAGATTCGGCAAGATATGACAAGGTAAGATTTAGCAAGAATAGGCAAGATATGACAAGGTAAGATTAGGCAAGATTTGGCAAGATATGACAAGGTAAGATTAGGCAAGATTCGGCAAGATATGACAAGGTAAGATTAGGCAAGATTTGGCAAGATATGACAAGGTAAGATTTAGCAAGATTTGGCCAGGTATGACAAGGTAAGATTTGGCAAGATTCGGCAAGATATGACAAGGTGAATTGAGCAAGAATTGGCAAGATATGACAAGTTAAGATTAGGCAAGATTCGGCAAGATATGACAAAATAAGATAAGGCAAGAATCCGCAAGATTTGACAAGTTAAGATTAGGCAAGATTTGGCAAGATATGACAAGGTAAGATTTGGCAAGATTTGGCAAGATATGACAAGGTTAGATTTGGCAAGATTTGGCAAGATATGACAAGGTAAGATTTAGCAAGATTTGGCAAGATATGACAAGGTAAGATCTGGCAAGATTAGCAAGATATGACAAGGTAAGATTAGGCAAGATTCGGCAAGATATGACAAGGTAAGATTAGGCAAGATTTGGCAAGATATGACAAGGTAAGATTTGGCAAGATTTGGCAAGACATGACAAGGTAAGATTAGGCAAGATTTGGAAAGATATGACAAGGTAAGATTAAGCAAGATTTGGCAAGATATGACAAGGTAAGATCTGGCAAGATTTGGCAAGATATGACAAGGTAAGATCTAGCAAGATTAGGCAAGATATTACAAGGTAAGATTAGGCAAGATTAGGCAAGATATGACAAGGTAAGATTAGGCAAGATTTGGCAAGATATGACAAGGTAAGATCTGGCAAGATTAGGCAAGATATGACAAGGTAAGATTAAGCAAGATTTGGCAAGATATGACAAGGTAAGATTAAGCAAGATTTGGCAAGATATGACAAGGTAAGATCTGGCAAGATTAGGCAAGATACGACAAGTTAAGATATGGCAAGATTTGGCAAGATATCACAAGGTAAGCTTTGGCAAGATTTGGCAAGATATGACAAGGTAAGATTTGGCAAGATTTAGCAAGATATGAAAAGGTAATATCTGGCAAGATTAGGCAAGATATGACAAGGTAAGATTAAGCAAGATTAGGCAAGATATGACAAGGTTAGATTAGGCAAGATTCGGCAAGATATGACAAGGTAAGATTTAGCAAGAATAGGCAAGATATGACAAAGTAAGATTAGGCAAGATTTGGCAAAATATGACAAGGTAAGATTAAGCAAGATTCGGCAAGATATGACAAGGTTAGATTTTGCAAGATTAGGTAAGATATGACAAGGTAAGATTTGGCAAGATTTAGCATCATATGACAAGGTAATATCTGGCAAGATTAGGCAAGATATGACAAGGCAAGATTAAGCAAGATTTGGCAAGATGTGACAAGGTTAGATTAGGCAAGATTTGGCAAGATATGACAAGGTAAGATTTAGCAAGAATAGGCAAGATATGACCAGGTAAGATTAGGCAAGATTTGGCAAGATGTGACAAGGTAAGATTAGGCAAGATATAACAAGGTAAGATATGGCAAGATTAGGTAAGATATGACAAGGTAAGATTAGGCAAGATTAGGCAAGATATGACATTGAAGGTAAGATTAGGCAAGATATGACAAGGTAAGATTAGGCAAGTTATGACAAGGTAAGATTTGGCAAGATAAGGCAAAATATGACAAGGTAAGATCTGGCAAGATTCGGCAAGATATGACAAAGTAAGATTTGGCAAGATTGGGCAAGATATGACAAGGTAAGAGTAGACAAGATTAGGCAAGATATGACAAGGTAAGATTAGCCAAGATTAGGCTAGATATGACAAGGTAGGTAAGATTTAGCAATATTCGGAAAGATATGACAAGGTAAGATTTTGCAAGATTAGGCAAGATATGACAAGGTTATATTTTGCAACATTAGGCAAAATATGACAAGGTTAGATTAAGCAAGATTAGGCAAGATATGACAAGGTTAGATTAGGCAAGATTCGGCAAGATATGACAAGGTAAGATTTAGCAAGAATAGGCAAGATATGACAAGGTAAGATTAGGCAAGATTTGGCAAGATATGACAAGGTAAGATTAAGCAAGATTCGGCAAGATATGACAAGGTTAGATTTTGCAAGATTAGGCAAGATATGACAAGGTAAGATTTGGCAAGATTTAGCATGATATGACAAGGTAATATCTGGCAAGATTAGGCAAGATATGACAAGGTAAGATTAAGCAAGATTTGGCAAGATGTGACAAGGTTAGATTAGGCAAGATTTGGCAAGATGTGACAAGGTAAGATTAGGCAAGATATAACAAGGTAAGATATGGCAAGATTAGGTAAGATATGACAAGGTAAGATTAGGCAAGATTAGGCAAGACATGACATTGAAGGTAAGATTAGGCAAGATATGACAAGGTAAGATTAGGCAAGTTATGACAAGGTAAGATTTGGCAAGATAAGGCAAAATATGACAAGGTAAGATCTGGCAAGATTCGGCAAGATATGACAAAGTAAGATTTGGCAAGATTGAGCAAGATATGACAAGGTAAGAGTAGGCAAGATTAGGCAAGATATGACAAGGTAAGATTAGCCAAGATTAGGCTAGATATGACAAGGTAGGTAAGATTTAGCAATATTCGGAAAGATATGACAAGGTAAGATTTTGCAAGATTAGGCAAGATATGACAAGGTTATATTTTGCAAGATTAGGCAAAATATGACAAGGTTAGATTTTGCAAGATATGGCAAGATATGACAAGGTAAGATTTAGGACGATTTGGCAAGATATGACAAGGTAAGATCTGGCAAGAGTAGGCAAGATATGACAAGGTAACATTAGGCAAGATTCGGCAAGATATGTCAAGGTAAGATTACGCAAGATCTGGCAAGATATGACAAGGTAAGATTTGGCACGATTCGGCAAGATATGACAAGGTAAGATTAGGCAAGATTTTGCACGATATGACAAGGTAAGATCTGGCAAGATTAGGCAAGATAAGACGAGGTAAGATTAGGCAAGATTTGGCAAGATATGACAAGGTAAGATTAGACAAGATTAGGCAAGATATGACAAGGTAAGATTAGGCAAGATTCGGCAAGATATGACAAGGTAAGATTCCGCAAGATTTGGCAAGATATGACAAGGTAAGATTTGGCACAATTCGGCAAGATATGACAAGGTAAGATTAAGCAAGATTTTGCATGATATGACAAGGTAAGATCTGGCAAGATTAGGCAAGATAAGACAAGGTAAGATTAGGCAAGATTTGGCAAGATATGACAAGGTAAGATTAGACAAGATTAGGCAAGATATGACAAGGTAAGATTAGGCAAGATTCGGCAAGATATGACAAGGTAAGATTAGGCAAGAATTGGCAAGATATGACAAGGTAAGATCTGGCAAGATTAGGCAAGATATGACAAGGTAAGATTAAGCAAGATTTGGCAAGATATGACAAGGTAAGATTAGGCAAGATTTGGCAAGATATGACAAGGTAAGATCTGGCAAGATTAGGCAAGATATGACAAGTTAAGATTAGGCCAGATTTGGCAAGATATGACAAGGTAAGATTTGGCAAGATTTAGCAAGATATGACAAGGTAATAACTGGCAAGATTAGGCAAGATATGACAAGGTAAGATTTGGCAAGATTTGGCAAGATATGACAAGGTTAGATTAGGCAAGATTCGGCAAGATATGACAAGGTAAGATTTAGCAAGAATAGGCAAGATATGACAAGGTAAGATTAGGCAAGATTTGGCAAGATATGACAAGTTAAGATTAGGCAAGATTCGGCAAGATATGACAAGGTAAGATTAGCCAATATTTGGCAAGATATGACAAGGTAAGATTTGGCAAGATTTGGCAAGATATGACAAGGTAAGATTAAGCAAGATTTGGCAAGATATGACAAGGTAAGATCTGGCAAGATTAGGCAAGAAATGACAATGTAAGATTAAGCAAGATTTGGCAAGATATCACTAGGTAAGATTAGGCAAGATTTGGCATGATATGACAAGGTAAGATCTGGCAAGATTAGGCAAGATATGACAAGTTAAGTTTAGGCAAGATTTGGCAAGATATGACAAGGTTAGATTTGGCAAGATTTGGCAAGATATGACAAGGTTAGATTTGGCAAGATTTAGCAAGATATGACAAGGTAAGATTTAGCAAGATTTGGCAAGATATTACAAGGTAAGATCTGGCATGATTAGGCAAGATATGACAAGGTAAGATTAGGCAAGATTCGGCAAGATATGACAAGGAAAGATTAGGCAAGATTTGACAAGATATGACAAGGTAAGATTTGGCAAGATTTGACAAGATATGACAAGGTAAGATTAGGCAAGATTTGGCAAGATATGACAAGGTATAATCTGGCAAGGTTAGGCAAGATATGACAAGGTAAGATTAAGCAAGATTTGGCAAGATATCACAAGGTAAGATCTGGCAAGATTTGGCAAGATATGACAAGGTAAGATCTGGCAAGATTAGGCAACATATGACAAGTTAAGATTAGGCAAGATTTGGCAAGATATGACAAGGTAAGGTTAGGCAAGATTTGGCAAGATATGACAAGGTAAGATTTGGCAAGATTTAGCATGATATGACAAGGTAATATCTGGCAAGATTAGGCAAGATATGACAAGGTAAGATTAAGCAAGATTTGGCAAGATGTGACAAGGTAAGATTAGGCAAGATTCGGCAAGATATGACAAGGTAAGATTTAGCAAGAATAGGCAAGATATGACAAGGTAAGATTAGGCAAGATTTGGCAAGATATGACAAGGTAAGATTAAGCAAGATTCGGCAAGATATGACAAGGTTAGATTTTGCAAGATTAGGCAAGATATGACAAGGTAAGATTTGGCAAGATTTAGCATGATATGACAAGGTAATATCTGGCAAGATTAGGCAAGATATGACAAGGTAAGATTAAGCAAGATTTTGGCAAGATGTGACAAGGTTAGATTAGGCAAGATTTGGCAAGATGTGACAAGGTAAGATTAGGCAAGATATAACAAGGTAAGATATGGCAAGATTAGGTAAGATATGACAAGGTAAGATTAGGCAAGATTAGGCAAGATATGACATTGAAGGTAAGATTAGGCAAGATATGACAAGGTAAGATTAGGCAAGTTATGACAAGGTAAGATTTGGCAAGATAAGGCAAAATATGACAAGGTAAGATCTGGCAAGATTCCGCAAGATATGACAAAGTAAGATTTGGCAAGATTGGGCAAGATATGACAAGGTAAGATTAGGCAAGATTAGGCTAGATATGACAAGGTAGGTAAGATTTAGCAATATTCGGAAAGATATGACAAGGTAAGATTTTGCAAGATTAGGCAAGATATGACAAGGTTGTATTTTGCACGATTTGGCAAACTATGACAAGGTTAGATTAAGCAAGATTAGGCAAGATATGACAAGGTAAGATTTAGGACGATTTGGCAAGATATGACAAGGTAAGATCTGGCAAGAGTAGGCAAGATATGACAAGGTAACATTAGGCAAGATTCGGCAAGATATGTCAAGGTAAGATTACGCAACATTTGGCAAGATATGACAAGGTAAGATTAGGCAAGATTTGGCAAGATATGACAAGGTAAGATTAGGCAAGATTTTGCACGATATGACAAGGTAAGATTAGGCAAGATCCGGCAAGATATGACAAGGTAAGATTAGGCAAGAATTGGCAAGATATGACAAGGTAAGATCTGGCAAGATTCGGCAAGATATGACAAGGTAAGATTAGGCAAGAATTGGCAAGATATGACAAGGTAAGATCTGGCAAGATTAGGCAAGATATGACAAGGTAAGATTAAGCAAGATTTGGCAAGATATGACAAGGTAAGATTAGGCAAGATTTGGCAAGATATGACAAGGTAAGATCTGGCAAGATTAGGCAAGATATGACAAGTTAAGATTAGGCCAGATTTGGCAAGATATGACAAGGTAATATCTGGCAAGATTAGGCAAGATATGACAAGGTAAGATTAAGCAAGATTTGGCAAGACATGACAAGGTTAGATTAGGCAAGATTCGGCAAGATATGACAAGGTAAGATTTAGCAAGAATAGGCAAGATATGACAAGGTAAGATTAAGCAAGATTTGGCAAGATATGACAAGGTAAGATTAGGCAAGATTCGGCAAGATATGACAAGGTAAGATTAGGCAAGATTTGGCAAGATATGACAAGGTAAGATTTGGCAAGATTTGGCAAGATATGACAAGGTAAGATTAAGCAAGATTTGGCAAGATATGACAAGGTAAGATCTGGCAAGATTAGGCAAGAAATGACAATGTAAGATTAAGCAAGATTTGGCAAGATATCACTAGGTAAGATTAGGCAAGATTTGGCATGATATGACAAGGTAAGATCTGGCAAGATTAGGCAAGATATGACAAGTTAAGTTTAGGCAAGATTTGGCAAGATATGACAAGGTAAGATTTGGCAAGATTTGGCAAGATATGACAAGGTAAGATTTGGCAAGATTTGGCAAGATATGACAAGGTAAGATTAGGCAAGATTTGGCAAGATATGACAAGGTAAGATCTGGCAAGATTTGGCAAGATATGACAAGGTAAGATTAAGCAAGATTTGGCAAGATATCACAAGGTAAGATCTGGCAAGATTTGGCAAGATATGACAAGGTAAGATCTGGCAAGATTAGGCAGCATATGACAAGTTAAGATTAGGCAAGATTTGGCAAGATATGACAAGGTAAGATTAGGCAAGATTTGGCAAGATATGACAAGGTAAGATTTGGCAAGATTTAGCATGATATGACAAGATAATATCTGGCAAGATTAGGCAAGATATGACAAGGTAAGATTAAGCAAGATTTGGCAAGATGTGACAAGGTTAGATTAGGCAAGATTTGGCAAGATATGACAAGGTAAGATTTAGCAAGAATAGGCAAGATATGACAAGGTAAGATTAGGCAAGATTTGGCAAGATATGACAAGGTAAGATTAGGCAAGATATAACAAGGTAAGATATGGCAAGATTAGGTAAGATATGACAAGGTAAGATTAGGCAAGATTAGGCAAGATATGACATTGAAGGTAAGATTAGGCAAGATATGACAAGGTAAGATTAGGCAAGTTATGACAAGGTAAGATTTGGCAAGATAAGGCAAAATATGACAAGGTAAGATCTGGCAAGATTCGGCAAGATATGACAAAGTAAGATTTGGCAAGATTGGGCAAGATATGACAAGGCAAGAGTAGGCAAGATTAGGCAAGATATGACAAGGTAAGATTAGGCAAGATTAGGCTAGATATGACAAGGTAGGTAAGATTTAGCAATATTCGGAAAGATATGACAAGGTAAGATTTTGCAAGATTAGGCAAGATATGACAAGGTTATATTTTGCAAGATTAGGCAAAATATGACAAGGTTAGATTTTGCAAGATTAGGCAAGATATGACAAGATAAGATTAGGCAAGATTAGGCAAGATATGACAAGGTAAGATTTGGCAAGATTTGGCAAGATATGACAAGGTAAGATTTTGCAAGAATAGGCAAGCTATGACAAGGTAAGATCTGGCAAGATTAGGCAAGATATGACAAGGTAAGATTAGGCAAGATTCGGCAAGCTATGACAGGGTAAGATCTGGCAAGATTAGGCAAGATATGACAAGGTAAGATTAGGCAAGATTCGGCAAGCTATGACAAGGTAAGATTAGGCAAGATATGACAAGGTAAGATTAGACAAGATTCGGCAAGAAATGACAAGGTAAGATTAGGCAAGATATGACAAGGTAAGTTTAGGCAAGATTCGGCAAGATATGACAAGGTAAGATAAGGGTAGATTCGGCAAGATATGACAAGGTAAGATTAGGCAAGAATCAGCAAGATATGACAAGGTTAGATTAGGCAAGATTAGGCAAGATATGACAAGGTAAGATCTGGCAAGATTCGGCAAGATATGACAAAGTAAGATTTGGCAAGATTGGGCAAGATATGACAAGGTAAGATTAGGCAAGATTAGGCAAGATATGACAAGGTAGGTAAGATTTAGCAATATTCGGCAAGATATGACAAGGTAAGATTTTGCAAGATTAGGCAAGATATGACAAAGTTAGATTTTTCAAGATTAGGCAAAATATGACAAGGTTAGATTTTGCAAGATTAGGCAAGATATGACAAGATAAGATTAGGCAAGATTAGGCAAGATATGACAAGGTAAGATTTGGCAAGATTTGGCAAGATATGACAAGAACAGGTTATTTTCCAAATTGTCCAATTCTAAAATAGCTACAATTGACTGATTATTGACCTTATTTTGTTATAGATCCCTTTACCATGGCAACGTGCGTCTAAACGATGTTTCTAAACGCCGTAGACACCCCGGGTGTTGTTTCGCGCCGTGGTCTATTTCATCCAGCCGTGTTCTAATTCGGCGCGCGGCGTTCGCGCCTATGCTCTAAATGCCGATTTAGAGCATGGGCGTGGCACGCGCGTCGTTCGCGCCTATGCTCTAAATGCCGATTTAGAGCATGGGCGTGGCACGCGCGGCGTTCCCGCTATGCTCTAAGTACAGATTTAGAGCATGGGCGTGGCTTAGGCCCCGTGGTCTATAGCAGAGAAACTACAGCTGCGACAACAATAGTAGCTAACTCCACAACATACGAAGCAAAGGTCACTCGGCTTACTTGTTTCGTCGACAAACAGGGTAAAGCAACAATCCGGCAGCGGCCTACGAACCAGAGCCGAGTAAGGAGCGAACTGTTTACGAGCTGGGAACAGGCTTAGGACACCGCTCTGGGAAACGTTGTGGCTGACGGGGCTGACAGTGAGTAAGCTTACGTTTAGCTTACGCGCCGCATCCACTGCCGACCTTTAGGAACGTCTGCTGCGAGATGACAAACCCAATAAGCAAACGACGTTTTCTCGGCCATGTCAGAAATTGCTAACTACTTCCGGAAGACGCGTGATGACGCAAGTACGAGTTGGTAAACTGATTCGCTGCCGCTCCTTGCCCAATCGTTGGGATCTATAACACTTAAATGCTGACCAATCGGTGTCTCTAAAGATTTAGACCATTCAGCACTCGGGCGCTTCGCGCCCTCGTGCCTCGTGCTCTAAATCTCAGAGACACCTCTTGGTCAGCATTTAACTATTACATAAATTTACTTATAAGTATGTTTTTTGTTGTCATAAGCTCTATAATTGAACTTTAGTATTTTACAACAAGATGAAATAGAGTGAAATGTGAGTACAGTCCAAAGCATAGTGACAAAATGTTGCTATAATATTATACTGAACATTGTTGGTAAAGGAATCATAAATGATAATATTATGAGTAATAACAGTGAATATTTGTGTCTGTAGCTATTTGCATCTGTTACGCGTCGATTACTTGGTCTGCTAGAACTTGCATCTGCATTTCTGCAAGATGCTCTTCATCTCTATACAATGTTACATTGTTCCTTCCACAGGACATAGAAAGTCTAGCAATGGTACCTGCAAAGGAAATACAGGAATACATTTTTATGTAGGCATGGAATTCAACCAGGATACCTTTGTGACAGCAGGCCTAGCCGGGGGGTTCAAGCTTGCAACCCTGGTTTCTGTATGCTTGTGCTATGACTGATATCAATTATAACTGCATGATGACTGTTATAACATAATCATTGATAATCTGAAATTAGCTATACAAATCCGCGGATACAACCTTGCACCCCAGGATGTTTGATAAGCGCGGGATAGGCGTTTATAGAACAGCTCGGGTTCGTCCGATTCGCAGCGTAACTTGCGTAACAACGACGCACGGTAGCCCGACTGCCGAGAACTGCCTATTAGTAGGAACGGTGCGCAAACTGATTTTGCTCCAATGTTTTGACGTCTACAGCCCCGAAAGTTGACTTACCCCGCATACCGAATATCGTAGGAAATCGTAAAGTGGGGAATCGGACCGGATTTCCTGTGACACGTGACTCAAGACTTCGGAAATCAGCTGCTAGACGTGTCACATGGCTCAGTGCTGAGAGTAGAAGCCCTCTGCCTTCGAAGATCTACCACAGGCGCTCATGGCATTTCCAGTCCGCAGGCTCAGAGGAAGTAGCTAACAGGATAGCACCCAAGTCTGAGGCAGTCAGCGACTTGTTTCCCACATCATCTGTCCGCCCGCCTCGAAGACCCACGTTCTGCTGCCTAAGACAAATCAGAGATCCATGGACAAATGGCAGGAGCAACGTAAAACTTGGTGAGCGCCATAAATTAATAGTAGCTACTCTTTGATTCCCCAACCGTCTTGAAGGCTTAGCTATAAACACGCTCAGTTGTCCTACTATATAATGGAATGTACATGAGTTTAAGAAATCTAACGCCATTAGTAGCGCTCATACTTGTAGTGTGCTCAAGCAAACACCCTATACCTTCACAGAACACTAGCTACCGTGGTGACTGTGAGTTTCTGCGTTCTTCATGTATCTGTACATACATGTGTGTGTACCTGATCTGTAAGAACTTCGTGTATTTTAGCTGGCCGGGGCCCCTCTCTCCCTCACTGTGTGCTGGTGTGTGGCTTTCTTGTCTGTGTGGTGTGCTTAGGACATTGTGTGTACTATGCGTGTGGTACAGTAATGTGTGCTTTATGTAGGTATGCATATGTGTGTTCACCTGTAGTGTGCTCACACGTGGTTTGCTAACCTGTAGTATGTTGCATGCTGTGTGCTACTTACACAGGACAATGATATCATTGGCCTTGAATCGCTGTATGGCCGTGAGAGTGTGATTGACTTCATTTAATTTTAAAATGCTTTCGAAACCAGTTTATAATTGGTCATGTGGTATCTCGCTATAATGATACGATCACAATAAAGGCTCGTTCACATATATTCTGCAGGATTAGGGTTACGATCATGCACTTTTTGAATGCCGCCCCTTTAGGTGTAGTCTGGCTTGCGATTACATACATTAGTGTGGTACAAACATAGTTAGTATGCATTGTCTACGATTATAATGATGGTGCTCAAAATTGGTGCTCAATTTACGGCAATCTAGCTCACCTGGATCAGCTGTATCCTGAAGCACGAGCACAGTTTCGCCCACTTCAGAACATTTGTCAATTATCATCTGCCAAATTTCTGCGTCGCTGGTGCAGGTGATAAAGTTTCTCTTGAAATGGCCAGAAGTAATGACGTTCCTTGCGACAATCAGCAAGGACACACACTCCTGCACTTTAGGGTTCCTATCATCTGTAATGTGGTAGAAGATGCAAAGGCATTCTTAATTGTTTTTAATGCTGGTACAGTTTGCACTCAGGGTTTAGCAGTATACACGACTCACAAATTACCTGTTGTACTGCAGTAATGATCAGCAGCGCTCAATTGTAATTATTTGTGTCCACATGACTGCATGGCACATGGACTTTTGACCAATATTTACTTACCTGAAGGAGCTCCATCTTGCACTTGAATTCCTCCATTGCAGCCATAAATGAGGTCAACAAATTGAAAGTGTTTTTTCAATTTGGTCATGGCTCTCTCTAGATGTTCCTGTTTGCAGCGCATCACAAATGTGAACCGATCAGGCATCAACGAATTGATCTCTTTGGATGCGAGAACCATTGTCTGCACTTCTTCATCTGTCATTTCCTGAAATTGCAAGATTATGGATTTTTATTTTATTCAGTTGCAAGTATTTATGCACTTCCGTTCAGTGACAATGTCATGCAGTAACTCACTGTGCTGCTGCCATCAAAAACCACTAGCCCTGCTCCTTCAAAAGTTGGTAGTTGTTGCTTAATGGCCCCTTTTGTGATGGTGTCATACTGGCTCTTGACGAATAAACAGTGTGAGCCATCCTTTGTGATGGTGTTAGATGACTGTCCTGTTTGTGCCTCGGCATGCCTGATTGCTGCCTGGCAATACTCCCTGAGTGGAAGGGGTATTGTGGATTTACTTTGGCAGTCCTTGAGCCTACTGAAAGCTTGCAGTTTGCTCTCCAGTGCAAAGTTTGGGTGCTTTCTTTGGGCGTCTGCCCAGGTTCCAGAATTTGTAGCCCTACAGCAGGTATAAATCAACCATTGACTACTTGGCATGACCGTGGTACTACGATATATAAACAAGTATTAATAGCTGCTCAACACTTTGATGCACCTCAGTTCTGTGGATTTCACTTTGCACTCCTAAATCTCTAGGCCTTAATTGCCCTTGGCTATATCTCTTGGGTTCAAATGCAAGGGACTCGAGCATGCAGAGTGCAATCCACAGAAATGACGTGTATTAAAGTGTTGAGCAGCTTTTACAGTAATGCTGATATAATATGATGCAAGTGCATGATTGTACTGCATTTATATTGCAATGTATAAGGCAAAGTATTCCATGTAGGGAATGTGGTGACCATTTTTGGCCTGTTATTACAGTAGCCATTATTGGGGTCATTCTTAAATGGGCGTCACGAGCATGATGTCTGATTACTGTACGAATGTATGACCATGTTATGCACATGCATGCAACTTCTTCCATACCTGACAAACATTTGTTTGAGATTGTTCATTGTCCTCATTTCTTTCACTTGTTTCATCATATCAATGACTGATACATTTCCCTGGAGAACCTGTAGCAGACAGGCTATCTGCTCTTCAACTGTCAAGGCTCCCAGCGACTCGAAGTAATGGCTCTTGAATAGTATGGGTTTGTGGATGAGGTTGGCACTGCCTACAGTGACATGAGTACAGAATAGGCATGATTCTGCTATGTGCACACATATAATGAATGCATGTCTCTTGCTGCTTACTGGGAGGTTTCTGGCCCTTGGTTTCCCCGTTTACAAACTTAAGGGCCACGGCTTTGGCCAGCCGATACACTTCCTCATGCAGTGATGCCTGTTTCAAGATGTGTTCCACCTTTGTGCCACTGAATGCCTGGCAAAATTGGATAAATCAAAGTGTTCGTGGTGGCTAATTGTATACTTCTAATATGCTGACAGTGACACCATGTTCATGTGTTGTGTTCGGTTTTTCTATAGCATGAATGTACATTAGGTACAATTGTGTAGCAGATCAATCAGTCAACTATTTGCAGGACATTTTGGCCAATAAGGCCTTCGTCAGCTGCATACAAAACTGAGTTTTGTACTGTATATTATTAGACATTACCTGTGGAAGGATGCACAATTTGCATGCCTTCTTCCACTCTGCTGTTGGTGCAGGTGTAGGTCTGGTAGGCTCGGTGCCGCTGTTTGAGTACAGCAGTGTCCTGCAAGCATCCACCTGTGCACGTAATTAGTTATTAATTGCATTCTCAGAGTCTGTGTAAATGCTTGTGTCAGTCAACTTACATAGTCCCAGAATGTCACCTCATGGTTGAAGTGGCTGTTACTGTTGTGGCGGGTGGCAAGTCGAAGGCATTCCTCATTAGTTAATCCACAGTACACTACTGCCAGTGCCTCCGTGTAGTGTACTTGATCTGCATGTGAACAATGCATAGAGGGAGTTGTAAACATTTGGACTGACAGGTTACCTTATTGAGTTCATGTGTCATTTTAATTCTTGGTTTATGCACCTGGCATCTCCTCCATTAGCTCCTTCTTAGCCGTGATGGAGTGAAGCCCTCCCAGCACTTCGTAGCTGTACTGGTTTTTGAGGTGCAGCTTGAACTGGTGTTTGTCTTGCACGTCTGTGCACAAGACTGCAATTGGCGCAACTCCAGGTGCGGCAGCATCCTGTAGCATGTGCTCCTTCAGGGCCTTTACAAACTTGCTGTCCACCTGCCTAATTTGACGACTTGCACTTGCAGGTACACTGCATGTTGCTGTGTTGATCGTAATTGGCCCATCTGAAATTGAATGCATTACATGTGTGTCATTTAGCCACTCAATTGCCTACTTGTTTTATGGTCTTCCTTGTTCTCTACAGATCATGTTCCTAAAAGAATAAGTAGGGGACTTACCTAGCTTCTTCTTCTCAATTGCCTCATCTAGAGGATGGAGGAGCTGGTTTGGAACAGACTTCTTCTGTGATGGACCACCAGCTGTAGTGCCACTGTCAGATGGCGTTCTCTTCCTCACTACAGGAGACATCACAGGTGTGGGCGAGGAGGGCATGGAATCCAATGGTGTGGATACATCTTCACAGTCTGAATTCTCCTGGATGAACCTATTACGTACTTCCTTCAAAGTACAGTAAAGAAGTCCTGTAACAAAGGTAATGCAGAATGCAAGTTAGTGAAAAATGCATGCTATCTGCTATGTCCTACCTAATAAAATTTAAACATATGTATTAGTTATCACATGGCCTCGAAGGTGCTGGCTAATTTATCACACTCAGGCATGGAGCGCCCAAGTGCAATAAATGAGCTAAGCACCCAAGAGGCCACTTGTTACAGTTCAAACAGTAACGATATGCATTTCAACTCCTTTGCCATCAATTTGCAAAATGAAGTAGCTGACTTTACTGTAGTACCTGCCGAAAATGCTCTTCTCAGTGAAGAAATGTGAAAGGAGTAATCGTCTTACATGCAGTAAACGCTACCAGTGACTGCTTGTTTTCAATAGGCGTCAGTGGTGTGTGTGTGTGTGTGTGTGTGTGTGTGTGTGTGTGTGTGTGTGCAGTCGATTACTGTGTCACATTTGTCCCATTCTTATACCAAGTTCAGTCAGCATGTGTGGTGGACACCAAGGGAGCCATGTGGTCCCATCCACATACACAGGCTGGCTGTGCATGGTGATATGGGCAGGATCCGCTATCAAGTGCATCTGTGTAGTGTCTGTGTCTAAGTCTGGTGGCAAAAGTGCACAAGTTGATGAATTTCAAAGGTGTTTGCTACAACAGTTTTAAAAACGTTTGTATAAGGTTGCAAAGTGATTGGGTTAGCCAAAGACAGTCAAGAAGTACAAAGTGGGAGTGTTGACTATGGGGTGGCACAGTCACTGTCAACTTTTGTGCGTAATTGTATTTACATGCTGTCTGTTATGCTTGCTGCCATGCTGTCATGCTACATAGATGTACTAAATTGTGTGGATATTTCATTCACCTGTATGAAAACCAGTTTTCAATTCCCATATTTCAGGGAAGTCCTCAGCAGTGGAGATGTTCTTGAAGGAGAGGCTGAAGGTGCTTCCTTTACAGTAGAGGTTGTGTATGTCCAGGATGGAGAGGGTGTCAGTATCCTTGTACTTCACCTACATTGTTTGGAAGTGCACACAGGGTTTTAGTTTTAGCCCCTTACCATGACGTATTGATACAGTTGTATAATACTCAGTTTTGAACTCTCTCTCTTGTTGACTAAATTTTATTTATGTATGTATATTACTGTCTATCTTTGTTTAAACATGGTAAATATGCCCTAGAGTTTGCATAACTAATACTCGGCTGCATGCTGCATATTAATAGTACTCACAGATAAGAGGCGGAGTTTTACACTCTCAGGCGTTCCTGCTTTGGCTAGTTCCGCTCCGGAACTAATCCGTGTAATAGGGCCGCGAGATTTCCCCCCCTCCACTTTTGGCTTCCTGGGGCTGCTTATCGCCATTTGAATACATAACTCGAATGGAGTTGTCCTCGTGAATTTCAAAAAACCAAGGCTTGGGAGCTGGCATCTTGCTGCTTCGTGTCCCTGCAGGAGCTAGAGCTACGTATAGCAACTGTTCTTACCGCGCGCGCGAATTCCCTACGTTGCAATTGCATGCATTTTACGGCGCGTATAAGTAAGTAATTCGCGCGCCGTATGCTCGGCTGCATTTAGCTTTTGAGTACTTCATGAAAGATATTCAGGCTATTTCACTGAACTTTCTGTGGCTATGAGCAGCTGTGACCGGTCCCATGAGTCAGCCAGCAAGCGTCCGAAGTACGAGTATGATGAAAGCGAAGAGGGTAAGACCTAACTGTAATCATGCATACTTCCGGGCATGCCCGCGTGCAACACAAGAGTTACAAATTACAGCTACAATGAACATACTGGTAAATTTGTTAAATTACACAATAAGACACAATTAGTAGTCTCTGCATATGTCCTGCTCCTATATACTGCCTTGCAAGTGCTGGTGCATGTGGCTGTAAAAATAGAAAGGGAACAATACCATTACTTCACTACAAAGAAACCTGACATAAATACGGAACATTAAAATTTGCTGACAGGGAACAGATTACTCTTATTTTGCTTGCTTTTTTGCTATGCAGACATTATGTATCAGTTAAAGTATGTACAACAAAATAATATACAGTGCCCCCATAACCACATGCAGACCTTGATACATACAATTATACACGTACAGCTGCTTACACAATGTGCATGGGTTATGTAGCGCTGATGTTAAACAAAACACAGATGAATCTGACACATCTGGTGAAGAAGAATTACATGAGTATCAATGGGACACAAACACATTGGGAGACAATTGCAATGTGGAGGTTGAAGATGAATTTGAATTGAGCCAGGACGACAGTCACAGCCCCAACATATCACACGAGTATGACATTGAGCAGACCAGTACACAGAAGACTGTGACGGATGGCACAATAGCTGGCACACCGTGTGAGTTCTGTCTTAGTAGCATACCTGTATGCAACAGTAAGAAAATTACGACATTAAACAGCTGAGGTACTGAATTACATACCATATGCACTGATCATATGCATTAGTGACTTGTGCACTTTTGCCACCAGACTTAGACACAGACACTACACAGATGCACTTGATAGCGGATCCTGCCCATATCACCATGCACAGCCAGCCTGTGTATGTGGACGGGACCACATGGCTCCCTTGGTGTCCACCACACATGCTGACTGAACTTGGTATAAGAATGGGACAAATGTGACACAGTAATCGACTGCACACACACACACACACACACACACACACACACACACACACACACACACACACACACACACACACACACACACACACACACACACACACACACACACACACACACACACACACACACACACACACACACACACGTGAATGGTGCAAGAACACAAAAACAAGTATTAGTAATATTGTGTATCTCACAAAGTATTTCACAACCATATATGCAGCAAAAAGGAAGTTGAAAGCCAACCCATTAAGCGTGGAAGAGTGCTGTTCAGACAAGTGTCTCTACTACCTTTGCAAGAAAAACATTGAAGATCTGCGATCTCGTTTGGTGACTAAGGGACGACAGCAGCAACGTGAAATCATTATGGAGACGCTACATATCTCAAAGTCATCAAAGGATGAGCCGTGGACTAAGGCCAAGTTTGAAGTTTTGGTACGTACAATCTATTGCTACAGTAGAATAACAATTTCAGTGACTGTCAGACTGAATACAGGTTCAGTTGTTTTTCTGATATGACATTGACATGCTGACCTAAATCACCAAATGAAATCAGATTGAGTCCAGTAGTGATAGATTCCTCTGAGTAAGGATGAGCCCTGCAAATGGCTGCAGTTATACAAAGAGTTACTAATATGTCAGTCAGTGTCACATTAATCTTGTAGTACAACCACCTGTGCTTTAGTACCAAGATATATGATTGGAAAATGTATGCAATGTATCATAATTCTAGCTGGACATTCCCTTAATACTCAGGGAAGAACTATCTGCAGAAAGGCATTTAGTTGTGTCCTTGGAATCTCATTGAAACGCCTCAAGTCAATCTTTAATGACTACAAGACTAACATCATGTATGTGACCAAGGCAAAAAAGGTGAAGCACAGCGACAAGCATGACATTGCCCTAGCCTGGATGAGGGACTATTTCAGTCAATTTGGAGAAAACATGCCTCATGTCAGCCAGGTACGTAACTACTTAGGTAGTGTATGTTTATATGTCTTGACCTTGTTCATATACTCTACCGCAATGTACAAACGTCAATGTAACGATTCCACAGTCTATGTCAATAATACCATAGTCATACAGGCTTCTCTCGGTGTGCCTATAAAGGTTCACAAGTTCAAAAGAATGTCTAAACTTAATCTTCAAACAACACCATTCCATACTCTCGCATAATCATTCATCATACTTGCACATTTTAGATTCATCTGCCACAATTCCTGACAAAGGGGATGGTGTACAGGGCAATGATCGAGGCACTCATGCTCCAGGGGCTGAGTAAGGATGACACTGTGTGTGAATCCTATTTCTACCTTTTGTGGACATCACACTTCAAATGTACCATCATTCCAAAAGTGAGTTTACATACCATACAGTGCTAAACTTTGAGTAGCTAAACTATTGTGTTTTCAAGAATTACAGATTGTGTTGCTAACAATAACTGCTACTGTATTCAACAGAATAATCTGTTTTCCAAATGTGACACATGCGTGAGATACTCTCAAGAAAGGAACAATTTGGCGGGGAACAAAGAGGCAATCAGGGCATTGGAAAAGGAGTATGAAGACCATAAGAAGAGAGTGGAGTAAGTATTACATACATGGAATGATGTGAGTATATATAAGGAATTGTACTTGCATATAGGGAATAAGGATCCACATTGAACATTTGTAAACAAATATGTACATTACCTTAGCATTAAACATGGTTGCAAACTCACAATTGATGAGCTCACGAAATGTCCACTATAGTAGAGAGAGGATGAAGTACCACGACCATCGCAACAAGGCACGAGATGAGCCCCACCACCACCTCACAGTCATAATTGACGGGATGGACCAGGCAAAGACAAACCTCCCAAGACCTCTTGTCGAGAGCAAGTCCACGCAAAATCTGTGGAGGATAAGGACACACCTCACAGGTCAATTATATTATGCATTTTCAAAAAGTCTTGTGTTATGAAACCATTCAGGCATCACAATGATCATATTATCACCTTACAGGATGTTTGGTACATACACAATGTCCCCATGGCAAGAGACCATCCTGTTTTCTTGACTTGCTGGAGTACCCTCACGACTCCAACCTGACCCTCAACATTTTGTTGTGGACTTTAGAGACCTGCTCCCCGCTACCACCCACTATCCACCTACAGTTCAATAACTGTTTCAGGGAGAATAAAAATCGCTACATCTTTGGGGTGTGCGCCCTATTGGTTGAACTAAAGGTTGTGAAAAGGGTTAGAAGGCCTATCAAGTGAATTATAGAATATCCTGAATGATGTGACTGTACACCATACAATACAGGTCACGGTGAATTTCCTACCAGTGGGCCACACCCACGAAGATGTCGACCAGATGTTCTCCCGGATATCGGAGCATCTCAAGCGAGCCGGAGCCAACACGGTTGAGGGTGAGTAAAAGGAAAGATTACAAAAAGGTGCAGGGGCAGATGCAGATACAATGAAATTTTTTCCAATTTTGTTAGTTAAGTTTGAACGGAGAAAATTAAAATAGTGTAGTAGTGAATTTTGGGGGCTGTCTGTGATTCGCCTATTGTTTTCGTATTGGGGGTCCGTTGTATGACTTCCGGAGGTACGGGTGTATATGTAATAGTTAAATGCTGACCAAGAGGTGTCTCTGAGATTTAGAGCACGAGGCACGAGGGCGCGAAGCGCCCGAGTGCTGAGTGGTCTAAATCTTCAGAGACACCGATTGGTCAGCATTTAAGTGTTATAGATCCCAACGATTGGGCAAGGAGCGGCAGCGAATCAGTTTACCAACTCGTACTTGCGTCATCACGCGTCTTCCGGAAGTAGTTAGCAATTTCTGACAATGGCCGAGAAAACGTCGTTTGGTTATTGGGTTTGTCATCTCGCAGCAGACGTTCCTAAAGGTCGGCAGTGGATGCGGCGCATAAGCTAAAAGTAAGCTTACTCACTGTCAGCCCCGTCAGCCACAGCGTTTCCCAGAGCGGTGTCCTAAGCCTGTTCCCAGCTCGTAACCAGTTCGCTCTTACTCGGCTCTGGTTCGTAGGCCGCTGCCGGATTGTTGCTTTGCCCTGTTTGACGACGAAACAAGTAAGCCGAGTGACCTTTGCATTGTATGTTGTGGAGTTAGCTACTATTGTTGTCGCAGCTGCAGTTTCTCTGCTATAGACCACGGGCCTAAGCCACGCCCATGTGGAAATACCGATTTAGAGCATAGGCGCGAACGCCGCGCGTGCCACGCCCATGCTCTAAATCGGCATTTAGAGCATAGCGCGAACGCCGCGCGTGCCACGCCCATGCTCTAAATCGGCATTTAGAGCATAGGCGCGAACGCCGCGCGTCGAATTAGAACACGGCTAGACTAAATAGACCACGGCGCGAAACAAACCCGGGGAGTCTACGACGTTTAGAAACATTGTTTAGACGCACGTTACAATGGCAACGGGATCTATAATTATTTCCAACCTCAGAGCAATCCAAATAACATGCATGGCAGCCATGATGACTAATAATCTACATATATGTTGCTATACAAGCCAGTGCAAGTCTGCTATGTGTGGCAATCAAATACTCACTAAATATTCTCTGTTCCTCTCTGAAGGACTTCGGAAGGCCATCGAGAAGGCATACACACCCTCGATAGATGTGAAGTGCGTGCAGTGGATCCACGACATCAAAACATGGCTCTCCCCGCACATGTGGGACCTTCATGGCCACACAGGCCCCCTCTCCTTCAAATTTACACTGAATGGTCAGGGAAAAGCCAGCATGTATTTCCGACACTGGTGCACAGATGGCTGGTCAGATGAAGCACTGATCATTCTGAAGGTTAGCACAGTTCAATAACCATGCACCTAACATATATCAGAAAATGTTGCTAATCAGTAAAGCAATGAAATGAGATGGGTAAAAGCACTGAGATAAGAGCACTCGGTGAAGTAAATTTTGTCCATGATTACTGTAGAGCATCCCAGAAGGAGTGCCATCACTCGTACAAGCATCGTACGACAAACAAGACCTGGCCAAGTTTAAAGAAGGCCTCATAACATGGAGGGAATGGCTGACTAACGAGGAATATGAAAGGTGGCGTGACTTTGTGGCAACTGCTGAAGCCAATGCTTTGCCTGATGTCACAAGCACATATTGGTCACTCACCAACATACATGGATCCCACAAAGGAAATAAAGAGGCGGGATCTACTGATCAAGAACTGAGGATCTCTGACAGAGATGCAACCATTCCCCGAGTAAGTTTATGCATGTATGCACCATACCTCAAGTGGACCAGAACATTCAATTGAGTTCCCCTCCACGTGCATTTGATGGCTGGAAGTTGACGACAAATTTAGCAATGAAACAATCTAACCAAGTCAAGGATACTCATAGACAAATGATCTACGCTTAACTTAGACTATGATGCAACAGATTGCTGTAACCTGATTGGCCAATAATTAGAGGAGGCCACCTCAGTCTGATTCAACATAGACAATCTGATTACTCTAGCGCGGTAGCTAAGTCAACTTTCTGGGCTGTAACTGTCTGATTCGAGCGAAGTTACTCCGAGCACAGTTCCAAGGCAGTTCGCGGCAGCAGTTTCCCTATTTCTTAGATATGGCAGTGACTGTAAGAGTTGCAAAAAGTTAGAAGGAACGAGCTTAAACCCAATTTTGGCCACGTTAGGTCACTCCCAGCATTCCCGTGATATAGTCTCCCACGTTGTAGGGGTGCGTGCGAATGCCTCGTTTAGTACACCTTTAAATAGATCGAGTAACTCCGGTATCTACATGATGTAGAACACCTTTGCGTGCGGGCGGGTATAGATAAACGTTTTCCGCGGTGTTCTAAATCCCGTACAACCTCAGTTCTCGGTCTAACCTATTTACACATGGTCTGTAGCTACATGCTTGCTTTTGAATCAGAGGCAATGCTGCTTGAATCCACCAGTCCACAAATAAAACAACGCCATTCTTTAGTAGTTGATCTACAAGCAGCTGGAACAATAGAACACAAGCGCGCTGGCCATTATTGCGCGTTTAATGACGTCACCATACGGAGGTAACAAGATTGCAGCCGTGGTTACAATATTTAGCTATGTATATAACATTCGATATAGCTATCCACACAAGGAGGACGAAGGATGCAATCTTGCAACCCTAGTTAGCCTGATGCCATTGTTTCAACAAGGGCTGCAATCTTGAACCCCTGGACATATACATATCAGCAATAAATAACAGTTCATTTCTACTTTCATGTGCACAGGTATACATTGGTCCCTATCAAAGCCGGCAGGTGGAGGTGAAGACAGTGAGAAGTCTAGATTCCCTCAAAGAAGGTCATCTTGTCGCAGTACTTTGCGAAGAAACCACCACAGAGCCTTCAATCGGGGAAGTCAGGAGCCTCGCAGAAGACAAAATTGAGATTGCCTGGCTGAAAGGAAGCTACACCACAGCCTGGACAACTTGGGTTCTGTATGAGGGGAGGAAAAAGGTGGAGTGGAGAGACAGTATACCCAAAACATCAGTAATTTTGTATGACTTTGAGCTGACGAAGACAAAGCATTTGAGGAAAGCAACAATCACTCACTTGAAGAGGACATATGAACAGCTTCGCACTCAAAGCTCATGAATTAAGTACCTTTTTCCTATGCACAAATTATCTACTTCATCTTATTGCTTCTATCTACTGTCAAAGCATGTCATTCATTTTTTACCAAGGACTATTTACAGGTGTTACAAGCATTTTGGAAATGCTCCCAAATGTAGTAATTATTGCAAATCTTGACAATTATGCATGCATATATTGAATCGCACTGAATTGCTAATAAAATATGCTCTGCAATACAATTATTTGACCCAATTAGCCTGAAAAGCGAGGTTTAGAATTGGACAGCTTGGAATAGAACCTGTTTATAGTTGAATTGTGTGTAGTGAGTACTGACATGTTGTAGAAAGTTACCTCAATATGGTAATGCACAGCTAGCCATATGTCTTTTGTGACTGCTGTATGGATGCAACCAACACATTTTGCTAGTACATTTAGCCTGAATATTGGGGCAAATTGGGGGACCTGAATATATAGGGAGATTTCAAAAAGAAAAAACACAAGATGTTGCATAACATGATACTTTAATTTGAGTCAAGTAACCTAGAAATGTGGTGCAAAATGTGCCTCAGTAGTTATTGAAAGACAGGTTGGCTGGTATAAATCTTACCTTGCACAAAAATTGTTGCATTGCATTCTGCTGATAATCCAGCAGTGCATGCCACAAATGATCCATTGCTCTTTACTGGTATGTTATGAACAGTGAAGTTTGCTGGGTGGTCCAAATACTTATGTGATGAGCTCACATAGTCTAGCACTGTAACATCTTCAAGAAGTTTAGGTAAGCCGGTAGTGTTTCCCAAGATTTTAAAGTCAACTTTCCACAGAAGAATGCTACTCGAGCTACTGCTACAAGTAAATGTAACATTCCCCCTCTCTGGAACACTGTATCCACCAGGGATAGGTAGGGCATCAGCTGAGAGCGTGACTGAGGAAGACACACTTACAGATAAGGATATACTTGTGGATAAGGCACTAAATGATATTACTGTATTGTCAATGGATCTGATGTGCATAAGTTTGTGAATACTGCATATGCAATACAGTAGTTAAGTATAAATCGGGGACAGGTCAGAAATGGGACACCTAGCTCTCAACAAATATTTGGACCATTGATTTTAAGCCAAGTATGACTAAATTATACAGTACCTAGCTCTGCAAGCCTAAAGTGCATATCTTTACCTGATGTTTGAATGCCGCTGAAAGTGAACAGCTTTTTGTGTCCCACAAGTGTTCAAAATTGGGACTGTCACAGTTCAGTTAGAAATGGGACTGGCAAGTTCAGCTGTAGATGAACATCAATGCAGTTAGTTCCTTGCCTTTACTAAGAAATAGCTAGCCTTCGGAATCTTCAGTTATTGAACTATAGCTGTTTCTCTGCAAATACTGTGGCTATATTCTATCGGCAATTAATGGTTAATCTGCGTGCACCTAAAAGTCTCAAATGACCAGAAGCATGTAGTTAGCGCTGTAGGCTAGTAAGTCACTCACTAACCTGAGCCCATGGCTTGCACAGGCTACATACGGCGTAACGGGAGCAATCAGGACTTCCCTCACGTGCATGCTAATTAGGGAGTGCGGTAGCACTCTATGTCGGAAATACCTAGGGGATCAGGCAGCCATTTTGCCATAACACAGAGGGCTTTTCCGTTCTCAAATAAAAGCCCTGCAATACTGAGATGATCGCATATTCAATTGCACTTGCCCCTCTCCTCCAAATGGTTATACATGTAATATTCATTCACAATGCATGACTATGTATTACCTGTGTGACATAATTATCTACTTAGTAGTGTTAAAATTATTCAGCTAGCAACTCGAATTTGAGGTATCGCAGTTGCTGAAGGCAAAATTAATCTTAGTTTCTCTGGTGTACAATCAAAAGCATATTATAAAAACTCATATAATTATGAGAGTGCATGTGTCAGCAGTCAACTACCTAATGTACTGCATTGATAATAATTAAACACCATGACTTGTGCAACAGTTTATATTACTCAGCTACATACACTGTGTTACTGTAGCCACAATAACATAATATAGAACAGTGCAATGGTCTAGTAGAGACTTTGAGCACATGTACATATTATATAGGTGTGTCAACAATGTTTGAACTAAATGTTCCATAACAATATTAGCTATAATTATTATGCAACAAATGGATGGTTGAATGCACAGGTAGCTATTGTTCATTCATTCAGTGTACAAAGTGTATATATACATAGCGGGGTATAGTGCACTTCATTTCAAAGTTACACATGGACATGTTACTTGTATGTATATACCGCCCATTCACAGCATTACATATAGATTAACATATAGATTACATGGCTCTTAGCTATAATATATTATGCGTAAGTCAAATACATGTGCCTTCAAAAATGGGAAAGTGAGACTCTGACCCTTGACTGTTCAGTATCAAAGAGTACCTGTATTCTACTATACATTAACTGTGATCGGCAAGAGACTGTGCAAGGAAGTGCAAGTGGCCACAGACTGCTAGTGTGGGTGTTGGTGTCAAGGGCAAGTACACGCATCACTGATCATGACCTCTAATCATGTCTACCTACTCTAGCTGTTCCTCTCAAATCATTACCTGACACTCCACTCTTTTTTGTGCTACTCTCACTACCTTCGACTTCTTCCACCCTTTTGCCCTATAGACCTATTCTGATCGGTGCATCCCATTCAATTGTCTCCTCATTTTACTGCAATGCCTCTTCTTTCACAGCCATCATTAGCATCATCAGCAAACATCAAGATGCCTATCATGACCGTGAAGAGTGCCACTTCCTGAAATATTCTTTCCTTGCTTCCTCATATCAACTCTAGCCATATCATATGATTTCACAAACAAAATAGCGGCTAGGTTCAATATTCATAATTATGCATAATAATTAGTGTTGACAAGATGAATGTGCCCTGCATGGAATAGAATACACAATGTTCACTAATCCTTCATTCAGAGTCAACAAAGATATCTCTAAATATAATACTCAGACTCTATTGTTCCAGTGTTGAGATCTGCAGCTGCTGCCTCCAGTGGCTGATATGCAGGGTTGTCCTCCATTACAACATCACTGCTGGTCACACCCCCACTATGTTCTTCATATTGCTGATCAGTTGCTGATCTGTTATCATAGCTAGGTAACTGGGAGATTGCTTGTTCAGCAATAATGATATTCACACTTGAACTCTGCGGCACAACCTAACAGAAGGCATAATATGGATATTAATATGCCAAAACAACTCAATCAATTTCTACATATCGGACTTGTGGGCCGGACTTAACTACTTGAATATTTCAGATGCTTCCATTGGTAAACAAAATAGGTGTAGTGGGCAGCATTATTATAGTCTTTATGCTGTCTTGTTTAAGCCCAGGAACTTGTTGGCTCGATCATCGTATATAATGAATGTGACTGTGTTAATTGTGTGACACACACAGAGTCATTATTCATTTGGGGGTGCTGGTGGTCTGGAGCTGAAGCGCACGATTCAAGATCTATGATTATGGGATGTTTCTGGTTCAAGCTCAAGCCCAGGCCATGGCAGAGAAGTTTTCAGTGGCAGCACCCCCTGACAACAAACAGCCCCACTGAACAAATAACAAACTGATTTACTGTATGCATGTCTGTGTTGTTTGTACTATGTATGTATTGCGGGTGCCTGGAAGAGTAGCCTTCTGGCTAAAGGTTCCCCACATGAAATAAGATCAATTATTATTATTATTATCATTACAATACTCTCACATCCAGTGACAGATGGAGCACTGTGTATCACTTCATATCCTTCAGTGATATTACAAAGTGACACTGGAAGCTGACTTACAGCAGGAGCAGGATCACGAAGAGTAGCAGACATGGCCAGTATATCATCATAGGCTGAGTCAACTGCCACAATGTCTTCATAATGTCGCTCTCTGCTTCCATTCTATGCACAAATGCGTACAGCATAATCAACGTCTATAGCACAATCATCAAGATTAATACTGTGCATTACTCTACATTATTATTTTGAAATCATTTCAGGGAACTAAGCTAGTTATTGTATTAACCATGCATAGGCTTGCTGTTCTAATTTGAAACAATAAAGTTCCATTGACCTGCTGGTTCTCTAAGTGCTATTACCTGATAATTAATATTTTAGTAACATCAATTCATGCCCTCGTACACACACACACACACACACACACACACACACACACACACACACACACTGGACATTGTCAGTATCGATATGCATGGTAGCATCCCTAGTACACAGGGTGATATAAGAGGAGGTTAAAATGGTGGCTGTGTAACCAAGCTACTCGCCTTCTTCTGTTTGCCTCTTGATCTCCTAAAAGTGGATGTGAATAAACATTCACAATTACTTGTGAATAGGCATTCACAATTATTACTTGTGAATGGGGGGACAAACTATGAGTAAAGTACCCCAAGCACAACATGTATTCAACAAAAACGAACCTTCTGTAGAAAAGTGTCAGTAGCATTGATACTAGCACAGTGGGTACTGCTAGTACTGCCACAGCAATAATGGGTAGTCCAATAGTGAGAAATGGATCCCCAACAGCACCACCTCCAGGATCTAGCACTAACAATAACAGATACATGAAGGTGAAGGACAAATGTGTTGTTCTCATTGTCATAGGTAACTATGCACTATAACACGTTATGTAGTATTATAATCACAACTGCATGATTTTGCATGCCATACTCACCACCTCCTGTAGGTACTACAGCTGTTTCCACGGATTGAATGTTACATGACTCATTGCATCCAGCCATGTTACATGGAGTGACTGAGATGTTGTAGACTGTGCCAGGTTGAAGTGAAGTCACTGGAACAGACCCATCACCTGAAAAGCTCCAATTGTGTGCAGTGACTACTGACATGTTGTAGTAACCTTGACATGGTAACACACTGGTAGCCACATCCTGTGTAATTGCTGCACAGAAACAACCAACGAATCTTCTGTAATATCTCTAATCTGAGTATTGGCACAGTTTGGAGAGCCTATATACAGAAAGGCAATAAGTATTAACTGCACATGTCCATAAGAGGTTGCATTATTCAGATTAATGTAGCTGTGAAGAATTGTGTTGCAGTAGACATCAGCAGAAGAGTTACAAATTGCTGTCAGCTTAAGTGGCACACAAAGCTATATGATTCCCCAACATTTCAATAATCATTCAATGCTGCATGTCTGAAATTCGGTTATTGTGCATCTTGTACAATATGAAGTGCAGGTAGACATTCAGGTTTTCTTAGACCTTTACACAGGATACAAATATTGATGTGGTCTTGGCTGAGCATTATGTAATAAGGTTCCTTACAAACTTCAGCTAGTTCAATTGGAGACTTAATAATCATAATTATCAGACATCACACTGATGTCTGATATATATGTGGACGTGACGTCGACGTCTATTTAAGAATGTGCCCAATACACTCGCAACATCGCAATTGTATTGTATTAGCTCGTTTTGGTGAAATTGGCAGCGGCGAAGAAAAATTGCAGGCCATGGATAGACTTAAGCCTACCAAATTTTATTTGTTCCTAGAGCATGATGCAGGACCCCTGTGGACCCAAATCCCACAATATGCGAACTTGTGTACAGACGTGAACAGTGAATAATTGAGCAACGATGTCAATACAATATGTACATACACCACTAGTCTTGCATAGCCGACTACTATTCCTGTCTCCATTTTTATACGCTGACGCCAATAACATCATCAATTAAAAGTAGACATAGCCCAGGCCATTTTGTTGCATTCACACACAACAGTGAACCACAATGGTTAAATTCGGAAGCTGACTCATCTAGGTTAATTGGCATAGCCGTGCTCTATGTTCTGCACCCTCTTCCTCAAAGATATACAAATTATGATGGATGCTGTAGCTATGTAAATAGCAATACAGATTTTACTGCATGTGATTGATAGGTACATACAAGTTCTCACCTTCTACTAAGATTGTTGCATTGGATATTCCTGAGAATCCAGACATGCATTCCACAAATGATCCATTGCTCTTTGATGAAATGTTGTGAACAGTGAAGCTTGTTGGATTGCGACCCCCTTGTGAGCTCACGCTTGGCAGAGAAGAAACTTGTGTACTATCAACAAATCCAGTAATGCTGCCTAGGACTTTCAAGTCTACCCTCCAAAATGGAAAAACATTCTGTATGCTACTGTTGCAGGTAAAGGTAACATCCTCATTCTCTGGTACAATGTATACACCAGGGATATCAATTGGTACAGCTTCACCCGATACATCTAGAGTTACTGACAAGAGCAAACAAGCATTCATGTACATAATGGCAATAAATCCATAACACAAACCCTTATAATGTTTTATGAACTAAACAACAAAATGCAGGTATAAATTTTTACAGTAGGCAGTCTGGATGCCATTGTCAGCTTAGATATTATACACTTTTTAAAACAAACGTTAGCTAGCTGTAGCTATGTAGACTACTAACTCGAGTCCACAGCCACAACGTGAATCCAGGCACCATATAACACCAGTACAGTGTAAACAGTGAGGAGTAGCA
Organism: Ianthella basta; assembly: GCA_964019415.1. Taxonomy (NCBI): domain Eukaryota; kingdom Metazoa; phylum Porifera; class Demospongiae; order Verongiida; family Ianthellidae; genus Ianthella; species Ianthella basta. The sequence goes on along the minus strand of OZ025868.1, from coordinate 13,925,208 downwards.
TTATCTGTAGAAATAAATAAAGAAATCATTTTGGTTACTTCTTTGAATGAGCCACTGACCAAGTACAATTGTACGTCTACGTAGCTATAGCTAGGGATCTACGTACCTGCGAACTGAGGTCCAGTGTATGATGAAGCTCTGGTCCGCCTGCGGTAACGGATGTCCATGATACTCGGACTTCCTGCTTCCTATAGCTAGCTATTTAAACTTTGTAGCTGTACAAATTATACCAGCTACGCAGCTCAGCCGCTTCTATATTAATGGCTAGCTAGCTATCACAAGAAATTGCTAGCGTAATGAACCGCAGACTAAAAGCAGCTACTGAAAGGCGCAGAGTGAGGCCCCTACATAGCAATCCAGGGTGTGGGTCAGCTAGAGCAGGACATGTGCATCTTCCGGCAACATACTTTTGCACATGATGTCCGAATAGACGCCCGCAGGCCTCTATTTCTGGTTGACACGGCCTCTATTCGAGCCCGGCTTCATTCCAGCCCAGGCCTCTATAAATATACTAGCCAATTAAGACTCATAATTATACGATATACGATCGAACTCATTGTAGTAGGTATAGTAATCACGGTCACCGCTAATGAAAATAGCTATCTTACACACATCCATGGACTGATAGTGTCTTTTGTATGGAACATGTAGCTAAGATATTGATTCTTGTGGTGTTGCATCACCATGCAGATTTAGGCCTAGCTGTGTTCCTATGTTTGTGTGTGTGTGTGTGTGTGTGTGTGTCTTCACAAAATGTTTCAAAACGTTATGTGAAGTGCTTCATCACCTTCAATTATGATTGCTAGCTACTTTGGATACTCCTGAACTTCCATCAGTGCACTCCACCAATGACCAGTTACACTAGGCTAAACTAATAAGTGAAAAATAAGGGAATAATAATTTGTTTGATGGGTTAACTAGCTGCTGGTGTAACTATGGTATGTAGTTGCAAAGTAACTGCTTATTACTACATTTCCCTCCCCCTCTCCTAGCACACACACATGCACACACACACACACATATACACACACATACACACCCATACACACACACACACGCGCACACACACACACACACACACACACACACACACACACACACACACATACGCACATACACACTCATACACACACCCATACACACCCATACACACACACACACACACACACACACACACACACACACACACACACACACACACACACACACACACACACACACACACACACACACACACACACATGTACTCTGCCAGTTGAAGTTGAAATTGAAGAAGTTCTCATCCCAGCGGCAACCTACATAGCTATATTATGGTAGACCAGGCGACCATCAATGCAGCTCCAGATCTTGAGCTCCCAAAATCCATGGGTTGCCTTTCAGTGAACCTTACTTCATTTCAAAATTACACATGAACTGATACTTGAGCTGAAACAGGAACGTGAGACTCTCACCCATGACTGTTCGGTATCAAAGAATGCCCGTATCATAGTATGCATTAATTGTGGTTGGCAGGAGTCTGTGCAAGGAAGTGCAAGTGGCCACAGAATGCTTTTGGGGGTGTGGGTGTCAAGGGCAAGTACGCGCATCACTGATCAAGACCTCTAGGTATTTAATCATGTCTACCTGCTCTAACAGTTCCTTTCCAATCATTACCTGACACTCTACCCTCTTTCTCGCTACTTTCATTACCTTCGACTTCTTCCACCCTTTCGCTTAGGCCTATTCTGATCAGTGAATCCCATTCGGTCGCCTCCTCATTTTACTGCAATGCCTCTTCTTTCACAGCCATCTTTAGCATCATCAGCAAACATCATGATGCTTATCGTGACTGTGAAGAGTGCCACTTCCCTGGCACATTCTCTTCTTGCTTCCTGATAATAACTCAAGCCATATTATATGATTTCACAAACAAAATAGCTGCTAGTTTCATTATTCATAATTATGCATAATTATTAATGCTCGCAGGATGAATGTACCCTGCATGCATGGAAAAGAATACAAAATGCTCTTTCCCTTCAGATTCAACAAAGATATCTCTAAATATAATAATCAGACTCTATTGTTCCAGTGTCGAGATCTACAGCTGCTGCCTCCAGTGGCTGATAAGCAGGGTTGGCCTCCATTGCAACATCACTGCTGGTCACACCCCCACTATGTTCTTCATATTGGAGATCAGTTGCTGATCTGTTATCATAGCTAGGTAACTGGGAGGTTGCTTGTTCAGCAATAATGATATTCACAATTGAACTCTGCGGAACAACCTAACAGAAGGCATAATATGAATATACCAAACAACTCAATCAGACTCATGGGCCAGACCTTACTACTTGATTATATCAGATGCTTCAATTGGCATATAAAATGGGTGTAGTGGGCAACGAAATTATTATAGTCTTTACGCTGTCTTGATTGAGCCCGGGAACTTGTTGGCTCAATTATTACAATTCACATAGTGTTGTGCAGCAGGAGGATCTCACTGTTACTGTTTAGCTCACCCTAGAAGAGAACGCTGATGTATGTGCATATAATAAGAATTGCGACCAATTCTCATCTGTTAACATTTCAACCCTGCCCTTCACTAGACGACTGTCTGTGACTGTCTTAATTGTGTGGCATACAGAGTTTCACTACTACTCTTACATCCAGTGATAGATGGAGCACTGTGTATCACTTCATATCCCTCAGTGATATGGTGAAGTGATACTGGAAGCTGACTTACAGCAGGAGCAGGATCACGAAGAGTAGCAGACATGGCCAGTATATCATCATAGGCTGAGTCAACTGCAACTGTGTCTTCATATTGCTGCTTTCTGTTTCCATTCTATGCACAAATGTATATAACAAAACAAAACTATTATTGCACGATCATCAAGATGGCTTATTTCTCAACATTATGTGAGCATTTTAGGGAACTAAGCTAGCATTATAAACCATGCATGGGGTTGCTGCTCTAACTTGAAGCACTATATATCCATTGACCTGCTTGTTCGCTAAGTGCTATTACCTAATTTTGTTAAGTAACACCAATTCATGTGGTGGTACACATACACACACACACACACACACACACACACACACACACACACACACACACACACACACACACACACATACACACACACACACACACACACACACACACACACACACACACACACATACACACACACAATGTACATTGGACATTGTCAGTTTCAATATGCATAGTATAGCATCCCCTATAGCTAGTGCACAGGGCAATGGACTTGGAGGAGGTTAAAATGTTAGCTGTGTAACCAGGCTACTCACCTTCTGTTTGCCTCTCAATCCTCTCCTGAAAGCGAATGTGAATAGGTTATACAGGCCCGTAGCACCAAGATAAAAACCGGTCTAACTTCAGCTTCATTTAGCTATTTCTAGCCTACTGTCTGATGTATGCAAGAAATGATAGTCTATATAGGAAATTGGAATATACCTTGTACACATGCAGACAACAGTTACCGCAGCAGTGGTGGCCATGGCAACTGACAAGAGCACCATAATTGTTGCCCCTGCTACTGCCACACTGAAAGTAATATTAAAACCTGGTCTCAATACATCCTCTTGCTCTGAATGGACAAGTAGACAAGAAGATTTGAATATGCAAGTGAAACTGTGTATTCACCTAGAAAAGTTCAAAATCCCACATTGAAAATGACATCGAAATGTAGTTTCAACAGATCCTCTGCATCTGAGTGAGCTTGTAAGCAAGAAGAGATGTACTTTGAAACAGAATACTACGCTCCTTGTTCATAACTAAAGAGCATAAATGCATTCAGATCATCTCACGTCTTTCCAGTGAATTGATGTCACATGACATATGCTGCAGCTGCATCCTGCTATGTTGCATGAAGTGACTGAGATTATGTAGACTGTGCTAGACTGAAGTGACTTCAGTTCAACCAACAATCACTTGTTACAATCAAATTATGCATGTACAGTGATTGCTGACATGTTGTAGAAAGTATAACTCGGTAACACACAGGTGGATATATCACACACAATACAAAAGATTGCAGCTTTGCACAGATTCAAGGTTTGCGCGTAGCATAATATTGTATTGAGGACTAATTCCATAATATTAAATTTCAATTCACCATTCAATCATTTCATGATGCCAAGGGCAATACAGTATTGAAATGACCACTAAATTTTCGCTAGCAACTTTTAGCCTTAACAAGAGACAAATTGAAGGGCCTGCTCAGAAGACAATTTAAAACTTGCAAGATAAAATTATCGAGATTGCTCTAACTGTTCTCTCCAATCATTACCTGACACTCCACCCTCTTTCTCACTACTCTCTGTACCTTTGACGTCTTCCAATTCCACTCTTAGGCCCCATCTGGTCAGTGCCTCATGCATCGTCTCCATGCACATAGCACTGAAATGCCTCTTCTGTCTCAGCCATCATTATCATCATCAGCAAACGTCAAGATGCCTATATCGTGCCTGCCTGTGGAGATTGAGTGCCACTTCCCTGACACATTCTCTCCTTCCTTCCTTATATCAACTCAAGCTATATTCTATGATTCAACAACCATAATGGCAGCTATTATCAATATTCATGCATGTGCATATTGATTAAGTGTTCCCTTTGTGGACAAAACAGACTCTATTGTTCCAGTGTTGAGATCTGCTGCAGCTGTCTCCAAGTGGCTAAAATGCAGGGTTGTCCTCCCTTACAACATCACTGCTGGTCACCCCCCCCCCCCCCCCCACTATGTTCTTCATTCTGTGGTTCAGTTGCTGACCTATCATCAGAATGGTGCAGCTGGGAGAGTGGTCTATCAGCATTAATTATATCCACACTTGAACTTTGCATCACAAGAATAACAGAAAAGAAATGAAATTTATAATAGTGCATAAATTATTCGCAATATCTTGGTACATGTCAGTCTCATGAGTTAAACCAGCCTCTGACGTTGGGTCTATTGAATAACCTATACTGTACTATTTATGTTTAAGCTTAGGAATTTGAACTAGTTGGCAATGTCTCATTTCATATTTTGCCCTTGGAAAAACATTATTCATGTTGAGCACTATTTCCTTACTGGGAAAATGCAGATTAAGAGACTGAGGTTGGTACAATGTCATGCAAATATATAATATGAAGTTGGAAAGACAAGAAAATGGACAGAAGTATCACAAGTTTTGCTCATCCAGGAAGCGGATGCACAATTATGCCCATATATACTCAGAATTATGTGTCATTTCCAATTTGGCAGCATTTTGGTCATATCTAAAGCTTGCACTAATGGACTGTGCATGTCCTTGCTGTGTAGCACAATTAAACAGACTCATTTCATCTCTCACAGTCAGTGATAGAGGAGCACTGTGCATCACCTCATATCCCTCAGTGCTACTACCAGTGGTACTGGAAGCTGACTTACAGTAGGATTGCAAAGAGTGGCAGACATGGCCAGTATATCATCATAGGCTGAGTTGACACACAGACACAGACACACACACATATATTATTATATATTATTATTTAAGTGCACCGTGTTGTATAATACAAACACTAGGGTGTCAGCCCCATGCAGCACTATAATATAATTAAATGTAACAGTGTCAAAAGAATCACAATGGGCATAGTTCTTTAAGGGCAGCTTGTCCTTTTCTGCCACATCCTCTGCAGCGCCTTCCGCACTCTTCCATCTTTGCATGCCTCCTCCAGTACCCATATCACCCTGTCATCATCCTTCATGCTCTCCCATCCCACCACTATCTCATTCATCAGCCTTGCCATTTCTCTCCTCTCTTCTGCCACAAATACACACCGGCACACAAAGTGCTTGACATCTTCCACTTCACCACTGTCACAGTTCTTACAAAGTCGTTCGCCCCTACTTAACCCACACCATCTGCCAGTTTCTACCCTTAATTCTGCTGTTCCCCCTCGTAGTTTCACCATCATCCTCCTTTGCATCTTACACTCTATCTCCACACACCGCGCCTTGCATTCAGCATCCATTAAACTCCCAATCACTTCCAGCTTTGGCCGTTCCCTAGCTGCTTCCCTCCATACTTCTCTCACTTCCCTCCATGCTATGTCCTTCAACACCTGCTTTACTTCTTTCAATGTCAACCCACTCACGGCCTCAGCATCTAACCCCTTCCATTTGAACCTCACCAAACTTTGTTGTAGCTCTTTCACCCACCGTACTTTACACCCTACTTCCAAGGCTTCAAGCATCACAACTTTCAATAACCTGCCATCAGTCATCCTCATTACCTGTACCCAGAACTCAATACTTCTCTTCATTGCCACCCATTTCATTGGTAGCATGTTCATCTCAAATTGCAGGGAGACCAAAGGGTGTAGTCTCCCCACCCCTAAAAAGATTCTTGCCGCCCGCATCTGCACATTTTCAACTGGCCCGAGTTGTGCTCCACAACCCCATACCTCTGCCCCATACAATAGCACAGACTCAACGAGAGATTCCATCAGCCTCACAAAGGTAGCTCCTCTCACTTCCCCCACAGTGGCCCTGCACCTTCTGAGCCAGTCACTTAGTGCTCTTGCTCCCGCCTTTCCTCTCTCCTCCACCATTCTCGTACCTTGCAGGTGCTCATCAATCACACACCCAAGATACTTGTACTCCTGCACCACTGCAATCTCTTCACCTCCAACATCAAACTTCTCCTCCGTCCTTTTCATACCTGTCCTTCTCACATGCATTACCCCGCATTTTTCCACATTCACTTCAACTGACCATTCATTACACCATTCTACTAATGTGTTCAACCCATGCTTCATAGATTTTTCATCCTCTGCAAGAATCACTGCGTCATCTGCATACAACAACACTGAGATTAGCTGACCCCTGCACTTTACCCCCACTCCTGCCTCTTTCAGCTTAGTTATCAGTGAATTGATATACAAGGAGAATAACAGTGGCGAAAGGATGCATCCCTGTCTCAACCCACATGTTACTTTGAAAGGTTCACTTCGTCCCTCTCCCACCTTCACTTCACAACTCACATCCTCATAAACTGCCTTTAGGAAAGCTGAGAGGCGACCTCCTAACCCCATTCCCTCTAAACACCTCCACAACTTCCCTCTGTCCACCCTGTCATATGCCTTCTTAAAGTCAATAAAACTGGCAAACATCCCTGTCTTTGTCACTGCTTTCACCTGCCCCAATAATACCAAAGTCATTAACTGATCTCTGCACCCTCTTCCTTTTCTAAACCCTCCCTGCTCCTCTGCCACCAGCTTCCTTTCTTCAACTACATGCACCAACCTATTCTGAGCAATACTGCACATCGCCTTATAAGCAACTGGCAGTAATGAAATGCCCCGGAAATCCTCTGTCTTGCATACCCCACTTCTACTCCTCTTTGGTATGGGGACCACGGTGCTTCTTCGCCATTCCGAGGGAACCATCCCATTCTTCCAGCACCAACTGAAGAGGCTACACCAAAAATCCACCAGGACATCACTGCATACCATTTCAGCCGTTAGCCTATCACTCCCAGGGGCTGCTTTCCGCTTCAAAGTGTCCAAAGCCTGCTTCACTTCTTCTCTTGTCACATCTTCATTTAACAATTCATTCCCCCCATTTACCTCTTCTCCCCCTTCATCTCCCTGAACCTCTGATCTTCCCCCCTCATTCAACACATTTTGAAAGTATCTCTTCCATACCCCTACGGCTTCCTTACCCTGTCTCACCACACCCAGCTCATCATATACCTTACCAATGTCACTCCTCTTTTTTTTACCGTTTGTCAAGCCCAGCTTTCTTGCCATTCTCCACCACTTCTTAGGATTTCTTATCACTCTATCCAGTTCATTTCGTCTGCTTTCATCAAAACTTCTCTTCGCTCTACTCACTGCTTTCTTATATTCCCTTCTCTTCTCAACATAGTCTCTCCTTTTCCCCCTCTTTGCATCACTACCATTACACTCCAACCACTCTCTCTCTGCCCTGTGGAAAGCCTTCCTCAGTTTGGCAATCTCTTTGGTGAACCATGGTTGCCCACCTTTACCTCTCTTCACCTTCATCTCTACCAATCCCTGTCTCATCATCTCTGTCAATTCTCCGTATATTTCATCAATCACTTCCTGGTCATTCCCTGCTGTTTCCACTTTATCCGTCAACAACCTCACCCTCTCCACCTCACCTTCCAAGTATCCCTCTGGGACCGCGTACCGCTTTACCATGCCATCTTTAAGTTCACCTTCCTCCTTGCCTTCTTCCATCCCACTAACCCAGTCAGTTGCAACCTCCCAGCTCATAAGGGAGTGGTCAGGTGTTCTAGTGACCACCCCTCTGCAATCCATCTCCTCCACACTCTCTGACATGGTTGTCACCTTGAAATTTTCAATGATATGGAAATTCTCCTTGCTGACCAGGCAGTAGTCGACCACTGAACATCCCTTGCCAGAGACACAAGTGAATGCATCCCTTCCCTTCCTCCCATTCACCTCTGTCATACTTGTACTTCGGAGGAAGTCCACCAATGCTTCGCCTTGACTGTTCTTCACCCCATCAATCACTTTTCTAGGAGGGATGCCATCCCTGTCTGTATTAAGTTCCCCACATCTAGCGTTGAAATCTCCACAGATTATCAGAGGCCCCTGTGAGCAAAACTTTGCCACCTGTTCAGATAGCAGCTGGAGGGTTTCCTCTGCCCCCTGTCCCCGGCTTGAGGACTCAGGTGGGATGTAGCATGCTGCCAATATCAGAGTGTCTTCATTCCCTTGACTTAACTTCACCCATAGAATATCCTCAATGTCTGCGTCTATGACTTCCACTGCCCACTTCTCCAGCACCTCTTCACGAACCAACAGACCAACCCCACCTGAACCCCTCACTGCCTTCCTATGGAGGTTTCTTCTATTCCGCCCAAACCACCTATATCCTTCCACAGCAATCTCCTCCTCTCCCCTCAACCAAGTTTCCACCAATGCCACCACATCTGGCTTGTAGAAATCTATCACCTTTGCCCTCATATCATGCCCTTCCCTCATTTTCTCCATTTCACCACCACCTCTTCCCCACCCACAAACATTCCAACACATCATACTCAACCTCCCCTCACCTCTGGTCCCAACATCTGCAAACAATCCCTCTTCTTCCCCTCCCCCTGCCACCTCACCAGTAGCTTTCACCTGTGCCCCTCCGACACAGGTTCCATCGCTAAAAAATCACGCTCCCCTCTTCCAACTTTCCAACTTTTACCACAAATGGACGGTTGGATGCACATGTATTGTTTATTCATTCAGTATACAAAGTGTATACATAGTGGGGTACGGTGGACCGAAAAGGAAAGTTATACATTCACAAGCATGAACACGTTACCTGTATGTACCTCTCATTCATGGCATTGCATGCTAAGAGTACATTACATGGCTCTTAGCTATGTACGTCCAATACATCTGCCTTCAAAATGGGAAAGTGAGACTCTGACTCTTGACTGCTCAGTAATGACAAAGAATACCCATGTCCAAGTATGTATTGACTGTGATTGGCACGAGGCTGTGCAAGGAAGTGCAAGTGGCCACAGACTGCTAGTGGGGGTGTGGCTGTCAAGGTAAGTACACACATCACTGATCATGACCCCTAGGAATGTCGGTGTGTCTAGTAGCTGCTCTAGCTCCTCTCCTCTTCCTAGCTGTCCCTTTTTATGCTGCTCTCATTATCTTTGACTTCTCCACCCTTTCACTCTTATAGGCTCCATCTGATCAGTGCCTCATTCATCACCTTGTCATTCTCTGACAGCCATCATTAACATCATCAACAAACGTCTAGATGCCTGTCGTGCCTGTGGAGATCGAGTGCCACTTTTCTCACACATTCTCTCCTTGCTTCCTCATATAAATTCAAGCCATAATGTAAGATTTCACAGCCAAAATGGCAGCTATAGTTTCAATATTCATGCATATGCGTAATTATTAGTGTTTGCAAGATGAATGTACCCTGCATGAAAAGAATACACAATGTTAAATTTACCAATCCTTCCCTTCAGAGTCAACAAAGATATCTCTAAATATAATAATCAGACTCTGAGTTCTGCAGCTGCTGCCTCCAGCGGCTGATAAGCAGGGTTGGCCTCCATTACAACATTACTGCTGGTCGCACCCCCACCATGTTCTTCATATTGGAGATCAGTTGCTGATCTGTTATCATAGCTAGGTAACTGGGAGGTTGCTTGTTCAGCAATAATGATGTTCCCACTTGAACTCTGTGGCACAACCTAACAGAAGGCATAATATGGATATTATTATACCAAAGCAACTCAATCAATTTCTACATATCAGACTCATGGGCCGGACTTAAATACTTGAATATTTCAGATGCTTTAAGTGGTATCCAAGAATGGGTGTTGTGAGCAGCATAATTATAATCCTTATGCTACCTTGTTTAAGCCCAGAACTTGTTGGCTCAATCATCATATAAAATATGCATAGTGTTGTGCAGCAGGAGGCTCTCACTGTTACTGTTTTGCTCAGCAAGAAGTGAACACTGATGCATGTGCATATATGAATGAATGAATAGATAATCAAAATCATGTACCAATTCTCATCTGTCAACATTTCAATCCTTTCATTCGCTAGAGGACTGAATGTAACTGTGTTAATTGTGTGACACACACTGATTCATTACAATACTCTCACATCCAGTGATATATAGGAGCACTGTACATGTGTATCACTTCATATCCCTCAGTGTTGTTACAAAGTGACACTGGAA
>OZ025868.1:13862122-13914290 GCA_964019415.1 Ianthella basta | reverse complement strand
TCCCATATTCATGTCATTTGTAGCTATAATAACCTGTACATCTTGTACTTGTTTCCTGTTACAATGTTAGTACAAAGAATAGCTATATAATTATTATACTGCAACACATGGGTGACTAAGTGTGTACACTTGTGTATAGGGCAATGATACAAGTACTGTGCATGGTCCGTAGCTTGGATAGACAATGACCAATAAGATACATTATTGAAGATATGGTATAATTATCACATGCTCTAACTGGGGGTTTATTGATATAGTGTACATAATTCCACAATGCACTACAGTGTATAGTCTATAATTATACAGCAGCCATTTCATGGAATACGTATCCAGGCTATTCACCTTCTTCTGTTTGCCTCTCAATGTCATCCTGAAAGTGAATGAGAAGAGATACACATCATTACTTGTGAATGGGAGGACAATGTTATGATTATATGAAAGTACCCCAAGCACAACATGTTTTCATTGACAACTGCAATAATTATAATGAAAACTAACCTTCTGTAGAAATATGTCCATAATACTATTGATACTAGCACAGTGCACTGTTAAAATATGAAATGATGTTCACATCCGAAATTGGTGTGAATTGGTTGCCACTGTGAGCACACCCATTTGCAGTGCAGGCGGACAAAGATATTTCCATTTAGGGGTGGTACTACAACCTTGTAGTTGCTGCATGCACAGCCATATTATCAGTTTGTAGCAACTGGAAAACCTAATTGCAGCCATCAGATAACATGGCTATCACAAATTTGCAATAAAATCACTGAGCATTACAAAAATTCATAAAATGATTCACATAAATATTTAATTATTCAAAAGAATTGAGAATACCAGATAGTATGTTTGTGACTTCATGGAAAATGGCGGCCAATTCGCACTGATATGGCTCACTGTTTAATTCTTCCTCGAATCTTCTTTTAAGGTAGTAAACGATCAGTTTAAATATTATTGAAGCTCATTCACAAATTAATAAGGTTGTAAGTTAATACAATGTTTAATGAATGTAGCATATCCTAACAATTTTCTTTCAAAGCCTTTGGGAAAACTTGTGGGGCACTGCCCCCTCCATAATGTAACTTGTGTGGGGATTGTGCCTCCTGTGCCTATGGTTCCGCCGCCTATGCTGAGTGTGATGTTCACTCTAACCATGCAGTACACAGCACAACATTTATGTGAGCAGCTTGTAAGAGGCTAAGCACTTCATGGTAGCTAGCTAGCTAGCTATAATATTTCACTGCAGATATGATACACTAAATTGTATATTTGTATTTTGTAGCTAGTACACAGCAAACCCTTTTTCAGAACAGTTTGTATAATAAGACTAATATAATCACATAATCAAGTTTAACGGTACATTTCACTGCAGATGTGGTACATTGCTTTGTATTATGTAGCACACAGCTAACCATTTATCAGAACAGTATGTATAACAAAACTAATATAGTCACATAATCGAGTTTAACAGTACATTTCACTGCAGATATGGTGCACTACTTTGAAGATTTGTATTATGTAGCTATAGTACACAGCAAACCATTTATTAGAACAGTTTGTATAATTGTTGCGTGCAAACATAATCACATGATTGAGCTTAACGGTACATTTCACTGCAGATATGGTATATACACTGCTTTGAAGATTTGCCTACAGATAGTACACAGCATACCACCTGGTGGGATTGTTAGTGGGTGACACAAAGCCCCTAATGGTACATTAAAGTACACAGAGAGCATACATAGTTTAAGGATGTCCTCCCACTGCCTGCACACAACATACCATCAGGATAAGCTGTCTCTGACAGTAGCTACATATATTCTTAAATCTTGTAGGATTCATAGTTAACTCTCCTCCTTTTGCATATGAATTTGTTCTCTTACTCTAACAGAAATGATGTGAACAACAGTGCGCTGGTGTCAGTGTCAATGTCACACTAAAGTAATGGGGTGACTGATCACAACTTGGTGTGAGCACTGAGTGGTATGACGGTCACACCATATTTTTAACACTGTGGGTATTGCCAGTACTGCCACAGCAATGGATAGTCCAATAGTGAGAAATGGATCCCCAACAGCACCACCTCCAGGATCTAGCACTAACAATAACAGATACATGTAGGTGAAGGATAACTGATCATGAGGTGTTCACACTGTCACTGGTATAGGTGTGCACTATATCACGCTATGCAGGATTGCCATGACAGCTCCATGATTTTGCATGCCATACTCACCACCTCCTGTAGGTACTGCAGCTGTTTGCACTGAATACATGTCACATGACTTGTTGCATCCTGCTGTGTTACATGGAGTGACTGAGATGTTGTAGACTGTGCCAGGTTGAAGTGAAGTCACTTCAACAAAACCATCACTTGTTATAGTTGAATTGTACATTGTGACTATTGACATGTTAGTTGAAGTATATAACCTCAACATGGTAGCACACAGTTAACCATGTCTTGTGTGATTGATATACTAAAACAGCCAACGAATCCACCCTATTGAATATAGTCTGAACATTGGGACAATTTGGGGAGCCTACAGAGATGAGAACACAGCATGCATCCTGCACCAGTGTACAATATTTGCAATTGATGTGTGCAGCCTTTGTGAATTTGTGATTTCCCAGCTCTACCCTATGCAATAATACCCAGAACATACTATAATAACACTATCTTGCGATTATTAAAAGTAAAATTAAATAAAGAAAAGAAAGAAAAAATTAAATTATATACTGTAACAACATGAATCCTGCATCCATGGATTACACTATAATTATAATATACATTCATTCAGGCTCTCTTGAATTTCATGAGCTGAAGACACATGCATGAAGCTCTTGTGTGATGTATCAGCAGCTTCTCACAATTGCATAGATACATTCTGAATTATACAGCAATGTCTCTGGCAGAGACATTGCTGTGGCAGAAAATTAGAGAGTATCAATCTGTCACAAAACAGCCTTTTGCAAGCACACAACAATTAAGGCAACAAGTTCTCACCTGTTACAAAGATTATTGCAATGGAATTGACACGGCCTTGGGCAGAACATTCCACATATGATCCATTGCTCTCTGTTGGAATGTTGTGAACAGTGAAGCTTGTTGGGTTAGGAAAAGAACCAATATCTGATGAGCTCACGTTTTGTAGCTGTGATAATAGCGTCTTAGTGTTACTGAAATCTGTAGAGCTACCTAATGCTTTCAAGTCTACTTTCCATAGTGGAGTTGCAGAGCTACTGTTACAAGTGAATGTAACAGTGCCTCTCACTGGTACGACGTATTCACCAAGTGCATCTGTTGGTACAGCATCTCCTGATAGAGCTAGAGTGACTGAGGAAGGACACGTATACAATAAACTTCATTTTACCAATAAACAGTAACTAAAGTGTTTGAACAATTAAAACACATGAAGAGACTCTTAGTTAAAAAAAAGTACTTTTATGAAGTATCAAGTAGAAATTCTGATGCTTTTGTTGGCTTAGAAGTTAACTAGCTATAGCTAGCAATATGAAGTGAGCCTGTACGTACTAACTACCAACCTGAGTCCACAGCCACCACTTGAGTACAGGCTACATACACTACAAGTGTAGTGTGAACAAGGATCAACATCATCTGTAGAAGTGAACACATAAGTGGACAAATTTTCTGTATAATCCAGCGTCAACGATAAAGAACAGACGTACCTGTAGCCTCTCAGGCTCTTATGTAAAGAAACCGAGGAGAAAATTGATGATTGATATGACTTCGTCTCCTCCGGAAGGGACTGATACTGCGATCCATTACTTCCATTCCCATTCGGATATCCGCTACCTCAACATGTACAGCTAGCTAGCCATGCGAAACAGCGTCTTCGACTGAAGCTACTGCAATTGCAAGTTGCGGTAAGAAATGGCTAGCGCTTGATATCACCACGTGGCCACTGATATGCACAGGGTGGTTACTACAAGATAGTCTAGGGTAGCGGCTGAACAAAAGCAGAAATTCCTCCTGGCGCAATGCCTTCCCTCGCCAACGGTCCATCGCCATTTTGGGTTGCGTAGACGCGTATGGATGGCGCGTTCATTGCAACAGCCCAGGGTTCTTACCAATCACAGGTTAGCGCCCACGTGCATGGTGCGCCAAGACCGATTGCATATGGTGGAGTGGGCACAAAAGTGAAGTGATATTCAAGGGAGTACTTATCGTAGATCTAGTAATCTACACGGATTGTTGATGCAACTGATAAATCTTGAACTAAAACAGAGCAGAGACTCATCAAGCAGCATTCCAGATATATAGCTGCACATTTAGCTAGTGTCTTTAATATATTATACATGAATAGCTAGCTAGCACCTTTGAATTTAAAAATTTACAGAGCAATGCAGTAAGGGAGTCCTGCAGGTCCACCCACTCACTCACTCTCCCTCTAAGACCATCACAGACTGCCACTGCTGGGTAGTAAAGCATGAAAAGTCGTTGTAGTATATACGTCAACAGGTTATAGCTACACATGAGCACATTTCTAGTATAACCCTTTGTACCACACACGTACACTGTCCTGATTCAACTGGAGTAAATTGTTGGAACAAATCACCGTGTTCTTATATATGCTACGTGTATACCCCCAACCTGCGCAAACCTCCAACTCTTGACCGCGCCACCAGAAAGGGGTTATGTCATTTACATACATAAGGAAGGGACTACCTTTAGCTATAGAGCTAGTAATTGCTGCTGTATATATTGCTGAAAAGAGTGTCATGCATTAGTGAATGGCCTTAATGGTGAATTAATTTTGTACAGAAGTTGCGTTCAGTTGCTGTATATTAGACATGCAGGGGATGGCAGTGATTGTTTGTATGCTGTAACTAGACATAACAAAAATTTTCTACAAAAATTGTAAGGATGTAGAAAATTATTATAATGGTAGTTTCTGCACTTTTTATGGAGCATGAGCTAAGATGCACAATATAGCTAGCAAATTCCTTGTGTAGCTCCTTATAGAATTAGCTGCAATTTGCATTTGAGAAATTGTATTGGCAGTGTAAATAATTTGTTCCACAAGCCAATTGCCATGCTAAGTCATAGAGCAAGGCGAAGAATTCTACTGCGGAGCAAAGCAATGGAAGAAGGAGCCTCCGGAAGCTGTATGCAGCTGCTAACAATGGCACCAGTCACTCCGGTTTCATCCGGTTTAATTATGTAATTTGAGAATGGCATCCATCCCGCTTGGCCAAGCAACACGGCAGGAGTCATGGCAAGTTCTGTCTTCCGCACTAACTGGCACCGCCTTCTAACCTACAAAGGAATGCAGCCAGCCAAAAAGGGTGCATTACAGTGTGAGAAATATTTTCCTGGTCTCTCTGGTTCGTGTGCTACAATTTTCCTATCTATGAGTGGCATGGTCACCATTTTGACTATGTCATTGTATATCCAAATGCCCACACTAATTAAATGCATGGTCTCGATTTACTCAAGACACTGAACAAAGATAGTTATGATGTAACTTGCAGCTGTTGACATTTCACATGGGTGTTTGGGTATTATGTACTAGTACTGTGTGTAATGCTATAGCCAAAATGGTAGACATGTTGTGTCAACTAAGCGCTCATATATAGGAAAGCCAATCAGCATGTAAGGAAATGCCCTGGACATATAGAGGCATGCGAACAGTATAGCATGACAAACTGGCTGTGTGCACTTTCCTGTTTTTTCAGTCTCAGTGTCCCATTCAATTTAATCTGGTCACGAGGTTGGTGATATATTGCTATGACTGAATTGGGGTGTATAGATGAATGGGTATTCAGAATGGAATACCCATTCAGATAATTATGGAATTTCATCATAGTATTAACTTTGTCACTCACATCTGAGAAAGGCAGTAGACTTCCCATGGCTTCGATCTATTGGACATGTCAGTTATGGTATACGTAATGCAATCCAGCACTGACAATTGTCACTGTGTTAGCTCACATGTATACCAGGCATTATTAGTTAGGTCCAAAAGGGCCTGGGCATGGCTGTGCATGTTTACAGTACATAACTTCTCCTGTCTGTCCCAAATCTATCCAAAATTGCTATAGAGTGTGTCCTGATCTGTGCGCTGGTCATACCACAAATGACAAGTAAGGAAAACTGTTTACACAACCTTTACCAGTCCCTCTATGATACAATACACACATTGAGAATATTTCAAATGTATACAAATACACACACACACGCACACACACACACACACACACACACACACACACACACGCACACACACTGGTCATACTCCATGAAAATGAAAAGTATATAAGAAAAACTGTTCTTCCTAGCTGTTGGGAGGAGGTGCTTGTATCTGTAACAGTTAAAGATGATCCAGCAGCTGCCCAATGTCATTGGGTCATTTGTAGCTATAAAAACCTGTACATCTCGTACTTGTTTCCTGTTAGAATGTTAGTACAAAGAATAGTTACAATATTATACTGTGTAAGTGTGTAGACTTGTGTATGGCCATGATACAAGTACTGTGCATGGTCCATAGCTTGGATTGACAATGACCAATAAGATACATGGAGTATGGCAGATAGAGAGATCATGCATCACCCAACCAGTGATAAATACATAATACGTATAGTGCAAAACATTGTGTAAGTTTGTCACTGTCAGGTAGTAAAGCATGAAGAGTTGTTGTACCATGTACATGTCAACAGGTTATGAACATGAGCACATTTCCTGTATAACACTTTGTACCACAAGCGTACACTACCTTTAGCTATAGAGATGTTGCCGCTGTATTGCTGAATAGAGTGTCATGAAATAGTGAACAGCCATTGGAGGCACTGTGATGTACAAGTGGGTAAATGTGCCCTGTATAGTGAAATTTGATGTGTTACACATTGCAAGTTAAAGATCATGCATCACCTAACCAGTGATAAATATGTATAGTGCATCAATTTGCACAACATTGTGCTAGGTTGTCACTGTCGGGTAGTAAAGCATGAAAAGTTGTTGTACAAATGTAAGTCAACAGGTTATGCACATGAGCACATTCCTTGTATAATGCTTTGTACCACACACGTACACTGTCCCGATTCAATTGTAACAAAGTGGTGGTCTAATTAAGAAGGCCTACCTTTATAGAGATATTGCCACTGTTTTGTTGAATAGAGTGTCATGCTATAGTGAATGGCCATTGGAAGCCGTGTGATGTACAAGTGGGTAAATGTGCCCTGTATAGTGAAACTTGAAGCGGTACATATTGTGAGTTACAGAGAACCTTAGTGATTCTCTTTGAACCTTGAAAGTGAAACATGAAGCGGCCTGGTTTACATTGCAAAGAGTCATCACTATAAAAGGGGCGCTGAGTTGTGTATTTTATACAAAAATGGCCACACGTGAGCACTTTATAAGTAGGTACATCCATGCCACTGTATCAGAAGCTCATAACATAGCAATAATGTTATGCTGTTACAAGCAGCCTAGTGAGTTGCTCACACATTTACTCAGTTGTCAAGTGAGTCTACACTATTTGCACATTACTGACTAGTATGTTGTTGTGTACTGTGACCTTTAGTCATTCTCTTTGAACCTTGGCAGAGTGGAACAGTAGCATAACCAGCATCTTGGACATTGTCAGCATCAATATGCTTGGTAGCATCCCCTGGTGTGTAGGGCAGCAGCAGAGGAGGTGATATTGGTAGATAAGTGGCTGTATTTGTACTTTTCTGTTGAGAATTCAAAACAGCATCCTGCACTGTTGAGTATTCCATTGGGCTAGCTCCAGGTGCACAGGTGTGTGCTGCATTCTGAGCTGGCCGCCCTTGCAATGAGTTCCCTTTGGCCAATGTTTTGCTAGAAATAATTTTAGCATATTCTGTCTTATTCATAGTCTTGTGTTCAATGTTTCCTCTCTCTGTTCCACCTTGTATATATGCAGACCAATGTCAGAAAGCTACTTTGCATGATTGCCAATGACATTACTCCTTAATTACCAACTATAATTAAGGTCACTTATGGAAGATATGGTATAATTATCACATGCTCTATCTGGGGGTTTATTGATAGTGTACATAATTCCACAATGCACTACATATAGTGTATAGTCTATATACAGTAGTCATACGTATCCAGGCCACTCAGCTTCTTCTGTTTGTCTCTCGATCTCCTCCTGAAAGTAAATGAGAAGAGGTATACACCATTACAAGGGGATGGGAGGACAAGCCATGAGTATCAAAGTACGCCAAGCACAACATGTGTACAACTGCAATAATTATAATGAATAAAACTAACCTTCTGTAGAAATATGTCATTAATACTATTGATACTAGCACAGTGGGTATTGCCAATACTGCCACAGCAATAATGGGTAGTCCAATAGTGAGAAGTGGATCCCCGACAGCACCACCTCCAGGATCTAGCAATAACAATGACAGATACATGTAGGTGAAGGATATCTGAGGTGTTCTCATTGTCACGCAAGTATGTACTGTGTCACACTATACTTAGGATTGCTATCAAAGATCTGTGACTTTGCATGCCACACTCACCACCTCCTGTAGGTACTGCAGTTGTTTGCACTGAATACATGTCACATGACGTGTTGCATCCTGCCATGTTACATGGAGTGACTGAGATATTGTAGACTGTGCCAGGTTGAAGTGACTGTACTTCAAGAAATCCATCACTCGTTATTGTTGAATTGTGCATCGTGACTATTGACATGTTAGTCGAAGTAACCTCAACATTGTAACACACAGTTAACCATATCTTATGTGATTGCTGCACTGAAACAGCCAACGAATCCACCTTAGTAAACATAGTCAGAATAATGGGACAATTTGGGGAGCCTACATGCAGAGATGAGAAAACAGCATGCATCTAGCACTAGTATACAATAATTGCAATTGATGTGTGCAGTCTTTGTGAATTCGTGATTCCCCAGCTCTACTATACAACATGAATCCTGCATCCATGGATTACATAAATTATATTCATTCTTGCTCTCTTGAATTTCATGAGCTGAAGACACAGGTCTTGTGTTGTGTATTAGCGGCTTCTCACAATTGCATAGAGACATACGCGTAACAGATACATTCTGAATTATACGGCAATGTCTCTGGCAGAGACATTACTGTGGCAGCAAATTAGAGAGTATTATGCTGTCACAAAACAGCCATTGCAAGCACACAACAATTAAGGCTGCAAGTTCTCACCTTCTACAAAGATTATTGCAATGGAATTGACACGACCTTGGGCAGAACATTCCACATATGATCCATTGCTCTCTTTTGGAATGTTGTGAGCAGTGAAGCTTGTTGGGTTGGGAAATGAGCCAATATCTGATGAGTTCACATTTTGTAGTTGTGACAATAGTGTCTTAGTGTTACTGAAGTCAGTAGTGCTACCTAATGCTTTCAAATCCACTTTCCATATTGGAGTTGCAGAGCTACTGCTACAAGTGAAGCTAACATTGCCTCTCTCTGGTATGACATATTCACCAAGTATATCTGTTGGTACAACATCTCCTGATAGACCTAGAGTCACTGAGTATGGACAAACATGCAGTGAACTTCATATTATCAATAAACAGTAGCTATTGTGAACAATTATACTGAAACATATCAAGAGACACTTATAAAGTTGAAAAGCGTTATTACAAAGTATCAAGTACAAATCCCGATGCTCTTGTAGACTTAGATGTCAACTAACTAGCTAGTTATAAGAGAGCCAAACTACCAACCTGAGTCCGCAGCCACCACTTGAGTACAGGCTACATACACTACAAGTGTAGTGTGAACAAGGAGCAACATCATCTGTAAAAGTGTACACATTCGTAGACAAATCCGCTGTCTTAGCCGTTGACCAAGAACACAGGTTCACAGTAGCTGGATACGTACCTGTAGCCTCTAGGCCCCAGCTCACGCAAAGAATCCGATCGCTTTGACTTCGTCTCTTCCAGCAGGAAACGACCCATTCGTATTCGGATATCCGTTTTCTAACCTGTGCAGCTAGCTATATCCATGCGAAACAGCCTCTTCGACTGAAGCTACTGCAAGTTGCGGTAAGAAATTGCTAGCGCTGGATATCACCACCTGGCCATGCACTGATAGGCACAGGGTGGTTACTACAAGCTAGTCTAGGGTAGTGGCTAAACAAGAGCCGGTATTCTTCCTGGCGCACGCAATACCTTCTCATGCCAGTGGTCCATTGCCATTTTGGTTTGCGTAGATACGCGTATGGGCAATGGCGCATTCGTTACAACAAACTATAGTACTGCAGGTAAGCGCCCACGTTCATGGTGCGCCAAGGCAAAATGCAAGAGGTGGAGTGGGCATAAGAGTATGGTGACATTCAAGGGAGTACTTAATGTATATCTACATTGCAGATTACTCGTACATATCATGCAAAGTTTCAGAGTAGAGAAGCATCGAGCAGATAGCTGCACATTAATGTCTATTTCATGAATCACTAGCTAGCACCTTTGAGTAATGGAGCAATGTGGTAAGGGAGTCATTTAGGACCACCCACTCTCCCTCTCACGCCAACCCTTTCTCCCTTTTAATCTCGTCCCATCTAGCTACCTTGTAGCCCTTGAAGCCTCCTTGTCAACAAAGTAGCTATAGCTACAGCAAGTTAGCTATAGTTGAACTGTTCCACTGCACAAAATAGACCCCTGTATGATGGCTTTGTGCCAAGTGCTGACTACCATGATAACACTGCAGCAAAATGTCGTATTAAACAATGTGTGAGCAAATGCCCGATAATGTAGCACAGGAACACGCAGGTATCCAGGTGTAGCCAAGACATACATCAAACCCCAGAGATGTATGCGCATACACACTTTCCACCAATTAACCTAACAAACCCTCAAAGTTGTTAATTACACTGATTCCATAATCCTACCAGCTGTTTTTCTTGCATCAAAGCAATGTAACTAAAATGGATCCTGCTGACATTTGGTTATAGCTACACTGAAAGTTTGCATCATAAAAAATTAAAGCAGAATAATTATTGGAATAATATAATTTACTAATACTGCATAGCCAGCCACACAGTCTGGTAGACTCACATGCAACCCAGATCACGACATCTCCTCCATTTAGTCAATTTCAGTAATTTCAAGGAAGGAACCATCTTACATGATAATCATCTCTGCTACAGTGTCAATAGTTCTTAGACATATTACACACATGCACATGTGTGAGGATTTCCTTCAAGTTCAAAGTAATGACTATATCCATTGAATGACTCTAATATGTGCCTTCATCTGCTTGTTCCAGTTTCCAGGGAAAGCTCAAATCTGAGTTTCACATAGTGCTAGGAAAACCTTCTTCACTTCAAGTACTTCCATAAACATGTAACACAGTTGGAGTCCATTTCAGAATGCACAATTCATCCACTGTCAATCATGTCAAATAATATATTGCAATATGCATGCAGAACATTGTACAAGATTTGTCATTAGTTTATTTATAATTTCATGGTTATGACTGTATAGAGATTTTAGCCTATGCAATTGCAATTGCTCTGAGCCACTGAACATTTTGTGTACTTTTCACTCGTCTTTCTGCATAACATCATTAACTCAAGCTATATAGCCATATTATAATAGTTTTTGCAACCCAACAGGCAGCTAGTTGCAACAGTTATTGTTTCCAGAATGAATGTACCCTGGATAACAATGCACAAATGTTAACCAATCCTTCCCTTTCAGAGTTGCTGAAAATATCCCTAAATGTAACACTCAGACTGAATTGTCCCTATTATATATGTGCAGTTGCTATCTCCATTGGCTGATAAGCAGGGTTGGCCTCCATTACAACATCACTGCTGGTCACAGCCCCACTATGCTCTTCATTTAGTGGTTCAGTTGTTGAGGGTGGTCTTTCAGCATTAGCTATATCCACACTTGAACTCTGCATCACAAAAATAACAGAAAAGAAATGACATTTGTAATAGTGAGTAAATTACTCATGATATCTTAGTACATGTCAGTCTCATGAGTCAAACTAGCCTCCAACATTGGGTCTAGCAAATAACCTATACTATACTATTAATTTATACTTTAAGCTAAGGAATATGAACTAGTTGGCCATGTCTCATTATTTCTTTTGCTCTTGGAAGAGCATTATTCATGTTGAGCACTCCGGATCCTCACTGGCGTAATGCAGATTATAAGAGGCTGAGCTAGCTTGGTACACGCTAATATCCATGAAGTTAGAAAGATTGACATTTTGGTACATTTCAGTCCTGTGAGTCAAACTAGCCTCCAACATTAGGTCTAACAAAAAGCCCATGTTATGTTATCCATGATTTTTGCTTAGATATTGAACAGTTACTGCATAGTTGGCCGTTGTTCAGTCTATTTTACCCTTGAAAAAAAGGTTTATGATATTCATGCGTGGAGGAAATGCAAAGAGTTTTTTTCACAGTATCCATGAAGTTTGAATAGACAAGAAATACGCATATAGTTCTCACAAGTTTTGCTCATCCAAGAAGTGGCTGCACATGTACA
Source organism: Ianthella basta (assembly GCA_964019415.1). Taxonomy (NCBI): domain Eukaryota; kingdom Metazoa; phylum Porifera; class Demospongiae; order Verongiida; family Ianthellidae; genus Ianthella; species Ianthella basta. The sequence goes on along the minus strand of OZ025868.1, from coordinate 13,901,811 downwards.
TACTTAAAATGTTGACTGTGTCATCTCCATGGAATTTGGCAGCATATTAGTCATATCTTAAGCTAAGCCTTGTACTAGAGGACTATGCATGTCCTGCTGGTCACACCCCTGCTATGTTCTTCATTCTGTGGTTCAGTTGCTGACCTATCATCAGAATGGTGCAGCTGGGAGAGTGGTCTATCAGCATTAATTATATCCACACTTGAACTTTGCATCACAAGAATAACAGAAAAGAAATGAAATTCATAATAGTGCATGAATTATTCGCAATATCTTGGTACATATCAGTCTCATGAGTCAAACCAGCCTCTGACGTTGGGTCTATTAAATAACCTATACTGTACTATTTATGCTTCAAGCTTAGGAATTTGAAGTAATTGGCCATGTCTCATTTCATATTTTGCCCTTGGAAAACATTATTCATGTTGAGCACTATTTCCTTACTGGGGAAATGCAGATTTTAAGAGACTGAGGTTGGTACATGCAAATATATAATATGAAGTTGGAAAGACATGAAAATGGACAGAAGTATCACGAGTTTTGCTCATCCAGGAAGTGGATGCACAATTATGCCCAAATATACTCAGAATTATGGGTCATTTCCTATTTGGCAGCATTTTGGTCATATCTAAAGCTTGCACTAATGGACTGTGCATGTCTTTGCTGTGTAGCACAATTAAACAGACTCACTTCATCTCTCACAGTCAGTGATAGAGGAGTACTGTGCACCACCTCATATCCCTCAGTGCTACTACCAAGTGGTACTGGAAGCTGACTTACAGCAGGATCACAAAGAGTGGCAGACATGGCCAGTATATCATCATAGGCTGAGTTGACACACAAACACAGACACACACACATATACGTACTGCATTATTTAATAAATAAACACCATGACTTGTGCAACAGTACATGCTCAGCTACATACACTCACTGTGTTACAAGAAAATATAGAACAGTGCAATGGTCACACTCATGTCTAGAGACTTTGAGCACATGTACGTATATATAGGTGAGTCAGCAATGTCTTGAACTGAATGTTCCATACATTATAACAATATTAGCTGTAGTTACATGTACCACAAATGGACGGTTGGATGCACATGTATTGTTTATTCATTCAGTATACAAAGTGTATACATAGTGGGGTAAGGTGGACCGAAAAGGAAAGTTATACATTCACAAGCATGAACACGTTACCTGTATGTACCTCTCATTCATGGCATTGCATGCTAAGAGTACATTACATGGCTCTTAGCTATGTACGTCCAATACATCTGCCTTCAAAATGGGAATGTGAGACTCTGACCCTTGACTGCTCAGTAATGACAAAGAATACCCATGTCCAAGTATGTATTAACTGTGATTGACACGAGGCTGTGCAAGGAGGTGCAAGTGGCCACAGACTGCTAGTGGGGGTGTGGCTGTCAAGGGCAAGTACGCACATCACTTTTATGCTGCTCTCATTATCTTTGACTTCTCCACCCTTTTACTCTTATAGGCTTCATCTGATCAGTGCCTCATTCATCACCTTGTCATTCTCTGACAGCCATCATTAACATCATCAACAAACGTCTAGATGCCTGTCGTGCCTTCGAGTGCCACTTTTCTCACACATTCTCTCCTTGCTTCCTCATATAAATTCAAGCCAAAATGTAAGATTTCACAGCCAAAATGGCAGCTATAGTTTCAATATTCATGCATATGCGTAATTATTAGTGTTTGCAAGATGAATGTACCCTGCATGGAAAAGAATACACAATGTTCACCAATCATTCCCTTCAGAGTCAACAAAGATATCTCTAAATATAATACTCAGACTGTATTGTTCCAGTGCTGAGATCTGCAGCTGCAGCTGCTGCCTCCAGTGGCTGATATGCAGGGTTGGCCTCCATTACAACATCACTGCTGGTCACACCCCCGCTATGTTCTTCATACTGGAGATCAGTTGCTGATCTGTTATCATAGCTAGGTAACTGGGAGGTTGCTTGTTCAGCAATAATGATATTCACACTTGAACTCTGTGGCACAACCTAACAGAAGGCATAATATGGATATTATTATACCAAAACAACTCACAATCATTTTCTAAAATATCAGACTCATGGGCCGGACTTAAATACTTGAATATTTCAGATGCTTCAATTGGCACCCAAGAATGGGTGTAGTGGGCAGCATAATTACAATCCTTATGCTATCTTGTTTAAGCCCAGAACTTGTTTGCCCGATCATTATATAAAATACGCATAGTGTTGTGCAGCAGGAGGCTCTCACTGTTACTGTTTTGCTCAGCAAGAAGTGAACACTGACACATGTGCATATATGAATGAATAAATAGATAATCAAAATTATGTACCAATTCTCATCTGTCAACATTTCAATCCTTTCATTCGCTAGAGGACTGAATGTGACTGTGTTAATTGTGTGACACACACAGATTTATTACAATACTCTCACATCCAGTGATGGAGGAGCACTGTGTATCACTTCATATCCCTCAGTGTTATTACAAAGTGACACTAGAAGCTGGCTTACAGCAGGAGCAGGATCACGAAGAGTAGCAGACATGGCCAGTATATCATCATAGGCTGAGTCAACTGCCACAATGTTTTCATATTGTCGCTCTCTGCTTCCATTCTATGCACAAATGCATACAGCATAATCAACTTCTATAGCACAATCATCAAGATTAATACTGTGCATTACTCAACATTATATTTCGAGATCATTTCAGGGAACTAAGCTAGTTATTGTACTAACATAGGCTTGCTCCAAGTTCCATTGACCTGCGGGTTCTCTAAGTGCTATTACCTGATAATCATTTTTTAGTAACACCAATTCATGCACTCGTACACACACACACACACGTGCACACACACACACACACACACACTCACACACACATACACACACACACGTACACACACACGTGCACACACACACACACACACACTCATACACACACACATACACACACACACACGCACGCACACACACGCACACACACACACACACATACACACACACACACACACACACACATACACACACACACACATTGGACATTGTCAGCACTGATATGCATGGTAGCATCTCCAGTACACAGGGTGACGGAAGAGGAGGGTAAAACGGTGGCTGTACTGTAACCAGCTACTCACCTTCTTCTGTTTACCTCTTGATCTTCTCCTAAAAGTGGATGTGAATAAGCATTCACAATTACTTGTGAATGGGAGGACAAACTATGAGTATATGAAAGTACCCCAAGCACAACATGTGTTCAACTGCAAGAAAAACGAACCTTCTGTAGAAAAGTGTCAATAGCATTATTGATACTACCACAATGGGTATTGCCAGTACTACCACAACAATAATGGGTAGTCCAATAGTGAGAATTGGATCCCCAACAGCACCACCTCCAGGATCTAACGCTAACAATAACAGATACATATGTAGGTGAAGGATAACTGAGGTGTTCTCATTGTCATATATAGGTAACTATGCACTATAACACGTTAATTTATGTAGCATTATAATCACAACTGCATGATTTTGCATGCCATACTCACCACCTCCTGTAGGTACTGCAGTTATTTGCACAGATTGGATGTCACATGACTCGTTGCATCCAGCCATGTTACATGGAGTGACTGAGATGTTATAGACCTTGCCAGGTTGAAGTGAAGTCACTGGAACAGACCCATTGCCTGAAAAACTTGAATTGTGTGCAGTGACTACTGACATGTTGTAGAAAGTAACCTTGACATGGTAACGCACTGGTAGCCACATCCTGTGTAATTGCTGCACAGAAACAACCAACGAATCCTCTGTAATATCTCTAATCTGAGTATTGGGACAGTTTGGAGAGCCTGTAGACAGAGAAGCAATAAGTATTAACAGAAATGCAGCTGTACAATGAAGAATAATTGTGTTGCAGTGGACATCAGCAGAAGAGTTACAAGCTGCAGAGGAATTAGAAATTGTTGTCATCCTTAAGTGGTACACAAAGCTATATAATTCTCCACCATTTCAATATTCATTCAATGCTGTCTGTAATTCACTTATCGTGTATCTTGAAGAATATGAAGTGCAGGTAGATAGACATTACACAGGATATATACAAATATATCAATGTGGTCAAGGCTGAGTGCTCGAGCAATATGCTTAAGGGTTCCTTGTAAACTGTACACTGACTTTCAGCTACTTCAATTTTAGATCATATAATAAAAATATCAGACGTTACACTCATGAAGTCTATTTAGGGATGTGGCTGATAAAGTAGCTACTCCTATCTTATTGCATTAGGCCGCTTCGGTGAAACTAGACAAACGTTGGCGGCGAAGAACAATTAAAGGCTAGGAATACACTTAAGCTTCATTCAATGTATTGAAGACAGTAGTGAACCCAAAGTCAGCCTGGAGTGCATGTAATAGAAAAGTGCTATATGCTGCTGTCTCCCTGCGTGCCGTTATCGAAGGTCATCCGCGGCCGAGCCATTTGACAGCCATTTGCAATTACTGTGCGGTTGCGTTTTCACCATCCTACATCTGCCAACATTTTGCCACGCTTGCGGTCTCACTACCATCCCCTGTTTCTCTGCCTGCGTATTATAGTGCTTTTGTACATGTGAGTGTGCAATAGCAAGGGCTGCCACAGTAGACTATCTTATTGCATGCATATATGCCCATTCTAGCTATATGTTCCCATTTACAGTACCTATACCACCATGTTGCATGCATACATCCACGTATGTGACTGAAGCGCTAATGAGGAAAGCCTGAATAGCCAGAAACTGCAGTCTGGTGTGCACCATGACGCATGTACAACTGCACTCTGTACGCTGTATAAGCCATTCACATCCTGGATATGGGGAGTTTGAACTTCGCAAGTGTTGATAGTGAAGTGTACAATGTTTGTGCTGGTGTTCACTGTTAAACAGTGTTGGATTCAGACCGCCATTGGATTTTCACAGAGACTAAATGCATGTGTTACAGTGGTTGTTTATTTTGAAACCCCTGCTTGTCCTTAAGAACCACCACGGGTGGCCCGAAACCATCACTGTTTTTACAGTGTAGAGCCAAACAGAGAGGGCCCGAAAATGGGTGCACTGTTTGGCAGGCAGCAATGTGGTGAAGAGCAATGGTAAACAATAACATGTACTAGTAGTTGAGCTGGGTGGTTTTCCAGAGGCTCAAGGCAGAGCAAGATGCATAGCTACATAAGTGATGAATCCAAAGCATATGGGTCCTGCAACTAGCTGATACATGGAAACACATAATGGATTGCATGGAAGATTAGGAGGGTCTAGATTCTAGAGCACAGCAGAGTAGATTGAGTTGCAAGCGATTTGCGAGGATAAACCAAATAACTAGTGTACAGAGCACATGCAACAAAGCGGAAAGATGGAAAAATTGTAAGGCTATACCTGTGGGTGTAAAGGGGAAGCTGAAGAGCTGGAATGGGCATTCAGTAGTATATATACTGCATAGGAGGCGCAGCAAAATGTTGGCAGATGTAGGGATAGGGAAAACATATTCAAAGTCAGCGCATGTTAATGACCTGGGTTTTGCATGGACCGGCCCTCCTCCTTGTTCCTACGGTTATTCCGCCAGGTGGTTTTGCCATACCTTTCTATACAGGATGGCATAACTGCATAATGGTCTCTATGTTCTGCACCATCTTCCTTAAAGATATAATTATACCAATGATGAATGCTGCAGCTATGTACAGAGTAATACAGTTTTTGCTGCATGTGATTGATAGGTACATACAAACCCTCACCTTCTACCAAGATTTCTGCGTTTAATATTATAGAGAATCTTAGGCCCTTAGCTGTCGAGAATTCAGCCATGCATTCCACAACTGATCCATTGCTCTTTGATGAAATGTTGCGGACAGTGAAGCTTGTTGGATTGTGACCCCCTCGTGAGCTCACACTTGGCAGAGAAGAAACTTGTGTACTATTAACAAAACCAGTAGTGCTGCCTAGGACTTTTAAGTCTACTCTTCAACTTGGAAAAATATCCTGCTTGCTACTGTTACAAGTGAATGTGACATCCTCCTTCTCTGGTACAACATATACACCAGGGATATCAATTGGTACAGCTTCACCTGAAACATCTAGAGTTACTGACAAGGACAAAACAAGCAATCAAGTTCATAATGGCAATAAATCCGTAACACAAACCCTTAAACACGCACATAAAACATAAAACTAAACAACTAACTACAATTATATAATAGTAGGCAGTCTGGATGCTATTGTAGGCTTAGACATGATTAATTTCTACAGTCTAGCTACTAACGCAATTCCACTGCCCCAACGTGAGTCCAGGCACCATATAACACAAGTACAGTGTAAACAGTGTGGAGCAGCATTATCTGTAGAAATGAATAAATGAATTCGATTGGGTTACTTCTTTGTTTGAGCCACTCACCAAGTACAATTGTATATTTAATTTACGTAGCTAACTACCATCTACTTACCTCCGATCTGGGGTCCAATCTATGCTGAAGAGTTCGCGCAAACCTGTCGCTCTGGTCCGCCTGCGGTAACGGATGTCCATGATACTCGGACTTCCTACTTCCTATAGCTAGCTATTTAAACTCTGTAGCTGTACAATTACACTAGCTACGCAGCTCAGCTGCCTCTATATTAATGGCTATCTAGCTACCACAAGAAATTACTAGCGCAATGAACCGCAAACTAAAAGCAGCTAGGGAAATGCGTAGAGTGAAGCTGCTACATATAGCGATCCAGGGTTAGGGGTACGTCAGCTAGAGCAGGACTGGTGCATCTTCCGGCAACATACCTTCACACGTAGTCAATGTCCGAATAGAGGCCCACGGGCCTTTATTTCTTTCAAGAGGTTTGACCCTGCCTCTATTCGAGCCCGGCTTCATTCCAGCCCAGGCCCTCTATAAATATACTAGCCAATTAAGACTCATAAATTATACGATAATTACACATTCAATATGTTCAAGTTCATTGTAGTAGGTATAGTAATCACGGTCACCGCTAATGAAAATAGCTATCTTACACACATCCATGCACTGATAGTTTCCATTGTATGGAACATTTAGCTAAGATTCTTGTAGTGTCGCATCACCAAGCAGATTTAGGCCTAGCTGTGTTCCGGTGTTTGTGTGTGTGTGTGTGTGTGTGTGTGTGTGTGTGTGTGTGTGTGTGTGTGTGTGTGTGTGTGTGTGTGTGTGTGTGTGTGTGTGTGTGTGTGTCTTCACAAAAGTTTCAAAACACTATGTGATGTGCTTCATCGCCTTCAATATGATTGCTAGCTACTTTGGATACTCCTGAACTTCCATCAGTGCACTCCACCAATGACCAGTTACACTAGGCATAATAATAATAATAATTTATGTTTGATGGGTTAGCTAGCTGCTCGTGTATGTAGTTGCAAAGTAACTGCTTATTACCACATTTACCTCCCCCTCTCCACATACACACACACATGCACAAACACGCACATTAACTGTGATTGGCAGGAGGCTGTGCAAGGAAGTGCAAGTGGCCACAGACTGCTAGTGTGGGTGTGGCTGTCAAGGTAAGTACACACATCACTGATCATGGCCTCTAGGTATTTAATCATGTCTACCTGCTCTAGCTGTTTCTCTCCAATCATTACCTGACACTCTTTCTCGCTACTCTCATTACCTTTGACTTCTTCCACCCTTTCGCTTAGGCCTATTCTGATCAGTGAATCCCATTCGGTCACCTCCCCAATATACTGCAATGTCTCTTCTTTCACAGCCGTCTTTAGCATCATCAGCAAACGTCATGATCAGTTTCAATATTCACAATTATGCACAATTATAAATGCTTGCAGGATAAATGTACCTTGCATAGAAAAGAATACGAAATGTCCACCAATCATTCCCTTCAGAGTCAACAAAGATATCTCTAAATATAATAATCAGACTCTATTGTTCCAGTGCTGAGATCTGCAGCTGCTGCCTCCAGTGGCTGATATGCAGGGTTAGCCTCCATTACAACATCACTGCTGTTCACATCCCCACTATGTTCTTCATACTGGAGATCAGTTGCCGATCTGTTATCATAGCTAGGTAACTGGGAGGTTGCTTGTTCAGCAATAATGATATTCACACTTGGGCTACTCTGCGGCTCAACCTAACAGACGGCATAATATGGATGTTATTATACCAAAACAACTCACAATCATTTTCTACATATCTGACTCTTTAGCCATACAGACTTAACTACTTGAATATTTCAAATGCCTCATTATTGGCACCCAAGAATGGGTGTAGTGGGCAGCATAATTATAATCCTTATGCTATCTTGATTGAGCCCAGAAACTTGTTGGCTCAATCATTATATAAAATATGCATAGTGTTGTGCAGCAGGAGGCTCTCACCGTTACTGTTTTGCTCAGCAAGAAGTGAACACTGATGCATGTGCACATATGAATGAATGAATAGATAATCAAAATTATGTACCAATTCTCATCTGTCAACATTTCAATCCTTTCATTTGCTAGAGGACTGAATGTGACTGTGTTAATTGTGTGACACACACAGATTTATTACAATACTCTCACATCCAGTGACATATAGGAGCACTGTGTATCATTTCATATCCTTCAGTGATATTACAAAGTGACACTGGAAGCTGACTTACAGCAGGAGCAGGATCACGAAAAGTAGCAGACATGGCCAGTATATCATCATAGGCTGAGTCAACTGCCACAATGTCTTCATAACGTCGCTCTCTGCTTCCATTCTATGCACAAATGTACATAGCAAAACAAAACTATTATTGCACAATCATCAAGCTGGCTTATTTCTCTACATTTTAAGAGCATTTTAGGGAACTAAGCTAGCATTATAAACCATGCATGGGGTTGCTGCTCCAACTTGAAGCGCTATATATTCATTGACCTGCTTGTTCGCTAAGTGCTATTACCTAATTTCATTAAGTAACACCAATTAATGTGCTGATACACATACACACACACACACACACACACACCACACACCACACACACTCACACACACGCGCACACACACACACACACACATGCACACACACACACACACACACACACACACACACACACACACACACACACACACACACACACACACACACACACACACACACACACACACACACACACACACACATTTGAAATGTTAGCTGTGTAATCAGGCTACTCACCTTCTGTTTGCCTCTCAATCCTCTCCTGAAAGCGAATGTGAAGAGGTTATGCACCATTACTTGTGAATGGGAGGACAAGTTATGAGTATGAAAGAACCCAAGCACAACATGTGTACAACTGCAATAAATAATATTATAGTGAAAACTAACCTTCTGCAGAAGTATGTCAATAGTATTATTGTTGCCAGCACAGTGGGTATTGCCAGTACTGCCACAGCAATAATGGGTAGTCCAGTAGTGAGAAATGGATCCCCAACAGCACCACTTCCAGGATCTAGCACTAATGACACAGATACATGTAGGTGAAGGATAACTCAGAGGTATTCTCATTGTCAAATTGGTATGCACTCAAGCTATGTAGGATTGCCATCACAGCTATATATATACATGCGATTTGGCATGCCACACTCACGACCTCCTGTAGGTACAGCAGCTGTTTGTTCTGAAGGGATATCACAAGACTCGTTGCATCCAGCCATGTTACATGGAGTGACTGAGATGTTGTAGACTGTGCCAGGTTGAAGTGAGGGCACTGGAACAGACCCATCACCTGAAAAGCTCCAATTGTGTTCAGTGACTACTGACAGGTTGTAAAGAGTAACCTTGACATGGTAACGCACTGGTAGCCACATCCTGTGTAATTGCTGCACAGAAACAATCAACGAATCTTCTCTGATATCTCTAATCTGAGTATTGGGACAGTTTGGAGAGCCTGCAGACAGAGGAGCAATAAGTATATTAACAGCACATGATCATAAGAGGTGGCCACATGGCCCCAAATGTGTATGATTAGAGGTGGCATTATTGCAGCTTAACAGTGAAGAATAGCGTTGCTGTAGACATCAGCAGAAGAGTTACAAATTGATGTCATCCTTAAGTGACACACTAAGCAATATGATTCCCCAACATTTCAATACCCTCATTGCTGTCTGTAATTCAGTTATCGTGAATCTTGTACAATATGAAGTGCAGCTAGACATTCAGGATATCTCAGAACCCGTTTACACAGGATACAAATATTGATGTGGTCTAGGGCCTAAAGGTGAGCATTATGCATTAGGGTTCCTTACAAACTGTACACTAGTTCTGTTTGCAAGTAGTTCAATTTGAAATACATATCAGATGTCACACTCTTGACCTCTATTTAGGAATGTGCCTGATAAAGCAGCTACTCTTATCTTATTGCATTAGCCCACTTCAGCAAAACTAGCCAAATGGCAGCGGCAAAGAACAATTGAAGACCATGGATACAGTTCATTCGATGGATGTATTATGAAGACAGCGGCACACCCAAAGTCAGTCTGGAGTGCATGTAATAGAAAAGCGCCATATGCTGCCATCAACAAATTTTGTTATTCCCCACGTACCTTCTTCCTATCAGATTTTGTATGCTTCTAGCATAAGACGCAGGACATCAGTGGACCCAAGTCCAATACGAGGACTCGCGTACAGATGTAAAGGGCAAGTATTTGAGCACCAGTGTCAATCCAATCAGTACAGCACTAGAGCAAGCATGAAGTCTGCCTTCCCTGCATGAATGTTAACATACCCCAGTGTCTCCATTTGTTGCATTTGCACATAACCACTATGGTTAAGTTCGGCACCTGGTTCATCTAGGATATGGCCTATAATCGTGCTCTATTCTCTACACCATCTTCCTTTATATATATAATTATGCCAATGATGAATGCTGTAGCTATATTAGAGTGTGAATTGGCTGTGCATATATACTACTACCCAGAGCAATACACATTTTATCATAAAATGCTATGGATGCTCTCACCTTCTACTAAGACTAAGATCATTGCAGCGGTAATTGGTGCACCATCAGAGCACTCCACAGATGACCAGTAGTTGCTCTCAGGTGCAATATAGTGAATGGTGAAGCTCGCTGAATTGGCCGTTGGATTATCCGTGTCAGGTGAGGTCACATTAGGAAGGTTACTACTAAGTCATGCATGCACTGGCTCCAGAAGCTGCCAATATATAATTGGCTGTGCATATATAATACTACCCAGAACAATACACATTTTTAACATAAATTGCTATAAATCCTCTCACCTTCTACTAAGATCGCTGCAATGGAACTTATCAATGACGTGCCATTAAACATAGAGCAGCTCACAGACGACCTGTTGCTCTCAGGTGCAATATAGTGAATGGTGAAGCTCGCTGGATTAGCCATTGGAGTAGTATCAGGTGAGCTCACATTAGGAAGGCTACTACTAAGTCCAGCACTAGCAGATAATATCGTAGTGCCACACTGGATGCGCAGGTCCACTGTCCAAAACAGAGTGCTACCTGAGCTACTGCTACAAGTGAATGTAATATTCCCCCTCTCAGGTACCACATATCCACCAGGGATAGGTAGGGCATCAGCTGAGAGTGTGACTGAGAAAGACAATCAAGCAAACACACAGTATGCCAATCTAAAACATTTAACACACTGATCAAATCAAGAAAGTAAACATAAAGTGAAAGTCAACTATAAATAACATATATAATCCCTTGACCTGTCTACTGACACTGGCATTAATTGACACAGGTGCTTCAGTTGGTATGAAAGAGATCAACTTACCAGAGTCAACAGCTACAACTTGAGTACACACCGAGTATGCCAACAATATAGTATAAATGCCTCGGATGACCATCGCCTGTAAAGGGATATATACCAAATTCACAGTATTGAGTAGCTATAGCCACAACACCACAATATACTTGGTAATCCATTACACTATAAAAGGAGTGACACTAACTTGTTAAAATAAGCACTGTTCGTAGCATATACGATTACTCTCAATAATGCCTACTACGTCCAACAGACTGGTCGGGTAGCTATAGAAGCACTGTATATAGGAAGTGGGTATTGAATTACGTCGGAAACAGGAAGTTGAGGCGTCTTTGATGATCTTTGTTATTCGAAGCTTCATATGCAGATGCGCATACGCTGTGTAATTGGGACCTCCCCGATGGCACTGTAGGCTCGGGAGCTGGGCCGGAAGACAATGTTGCCGCTACTGAAGTAAGCCAGCTAAGCCATGCACACTCTATCAACTCCTCAGCGAAAGCGACAGTGCTTAGCTAAGGCCTAGTTGGTATATTTCAGTAACGGCAGAATCACCTTTCAGAAATTGCTTAGCGCAATTCCCGCCTAGGTCATCGCCCTACTTGCCACTATTCCAGAGCTCCATCAAGAGTGATTGGGCTGATATACAGCGACGCAGTCACGTGGTATTTATAACATGTATACGTACCCAGTACCATGCGTATTCAATAGTCTCGCGTGCCGTAGATCAGTATTCTGTCATCCCCCTTGCTGCATGCAGATATAAAGTGGAAGAATTCGACTTCGAAGATGGACTTTTAGGGGCTGGCTGGTATATATGTCGGTATATAGTATGGTGATTGCGCAACTATAGGGATTTAAGCATTGGCAGGTGGTCCTATATATGTGATATAGACCTGAAAAGAGGTCTGATATCACGATATCAAAGCTCTGATTGCGCAACAGGTCTGATATCAAGAAGGAATGTAATGAAACCAGAGCCAAATGTGCGTACTGTCAGGCGAAGCAGTCTTACCATTTTACTGTGGCCGTGACAATCGGAGGCTGCGGAGGATCTTGACGCTCCAAGAAAAAACGCGACCGCTAAAAATCGTCGCACGAAGGAAAGTCAGTTGGACAAGATACATGCGTAAAGGGACGTATTCTAGGAGCCGAGCACTGAGTCCGGCTCTGTTGCGCGAAACTATGGCGTGGAAGACGCGCAGACACGGTCCGTTCAGCGACTTCTTCAGATGACGAAAACAAAGTCCAGCTGGATATCGTCGAAAGCTCTCAAATGTGGTTAAAAATTGTCCCCTCTAGTTCTGAGTCCGCATCGAAGTCGGTGTTCTGCCAGAATAGAAGCGTTTTCAAGACTCTCCGTCCAGCACCCTGTCACGGCCACGACCAAAACTGCTGACTGTGCATTATTTTGAATTCGGTTCCCTGTAATCTCATTGGTCAGCGTACTGCCAATAGGCGCGCAGTATTCTCAATGGTCAGCCCTGAAGCTTGTTGTGACGTCATGGAGGCGTCTACTGAATGCAATGGTGCCGTAGCCCGTTCCAGAAGGATCAGTGACGTAATGCAGGCGTTTATGGAATGCAAATGGCGTCGTCGCCGGAGAGGTCTAGGCTCGATATTGCTGCAGAAGGTTCGTTCCTGTTGCGCACTCACCATACTATATAAGACATATAGTACGGTAGGTCGGTCTATAGCCTCTATATAGGACCTCGGCGCTCATATTTACCTCGGCGCTTCGCGCCTCGGTAAATATGTAAGCGCCTCGGTCCTATATATCGGCTATAGACCTCCCTACCGTACTATATGTATTACATGTCGGTTTATATAATACGTAAACTGAGGTAGTATAACTAGCATTTATATAATTATGTATGGACGGAAGTATCGAAGATAGGGAATTTTAGCCTCGCGTAGCCAGTCCCTATTTTGGTCGGGGGCGATGAAATAGGGACTGGCTACGCGATGTTATGAGGAGAATATGGGTTGGAAACGGATGAGAATAGTATACGGAGATTGAGCAGCTAAAGGTGTAAAATATTTCCTTTCCCATTACTTTTGGAGTCATACAAAAAATAAACACATGAATAATTATGTCAAAAAGTTCATGATGTTTTAATTTATCCATATAATTTTATGCAAAATTGAAGCCACTTTTACTCATTCATGTACATGTGGACATATAAGGTCTAATTATACGCAGGATACAAACTCTCAAACTACCTAGAATGTACTAATGTTCACTCTTCAAAGTTGACGAATGTACTCTCTAATAATATAAAAATCAGATTCTAGTGTTCCTGTCTCGAGATCTGCAGCTGCTGTCTCCAGTGGTTGATACGCAGGGTTCTTCGATTCAGTTGTTGACTTATCTTCATAATGGTGCAGTTGGGAGGACGCTTGCTCAGCATTAATTTTATACTATATCCACACTCAAACTTTGCATCACAAATTATATTATAGGATTATATATAGCAATTATAATGCAAAATTTACCCACAATCTGGTACATGTCAGTCTCATGCATATGCATTGGTCATGCAGACCTGAGTCCTTTGTCTCACACTACATACATGTCTCCACATTTGGGTCTAGTTAACAGCCATTATTATATTGCAGCGTACATATGCAAAAACAGCACTATACGGTACAAACCCAATGAGGCACGTTCAAGTGTAATCACATACAATAATAGAGATTCTTCACAAAAACAATCAAGCTGAGTCAGCCAAATCTTGCAGTCCACGTTTGGTAGATCAGCTGGGCAAAATTAATAATACTGTAAGATATCCATGCATGCTAGCTGCAGCCATGTCAACTTGAGTTGAGCTATAACTACACAGCATTGTTAGTCAAGGTACTGAGCTAACCACTTGAAGCCATTGCCAAGACCTTCACGATTTGGCACCGAACACATGAAGAGCTCAACAGGCCTGCGCTGAAGATCCTTCTTTGGGACAATTCCCTTTCCAGTAGTCACATCGTGCAATCCAAACACTTGCCGCATTTCATCTTCACAAGCAGCACCGGGGATGTTGGGAGTCGTGATACCCAGGATGAGCACAGGTACGTGTCCAAGTTGATCCTCAGCCAAAAGGTCAGCTAACTTCACATCTGATTCTTTAAAGGGTTCCCTATCATTTGCATTAATCACGAAAACAGCGGCATCTACAGTTGGATAGTAGTCCTTCAATACCCTGTGAATGGTACAGTTACCTCCAATGTCAATGAGTTTGAAGGCAATGTTGCCTAGTAAGGAAAGGAGGGAGGGTTGTAAGACCGGCACCATTACAGTTATTTGAGTATTTATGGTACACTACAGCTTCAAAATGACACAAGATTGCATGTAATGATAAATAATGAGCCCAATTAAGATGATAAAGTTATTATGAACCTTCAACCTGTTTGGTAGCAAACACATCATGCCTGGCTATCTAAAGTACATGCAAGCAATTACATTTAACCACAACTATTATTATAGTAACAAAATTTAATGGACACTCAAAACATGAGCATGACATTCCTTATACTCGTGTCTTATATGTACAAGGCATCAACACGCAAGGTGTATGCGTACCCACCAATATTGAATTCTTCCTTCATGATAAAATGGCTTAGAGGGTCTAGATCATCTCTCAGCATTTGAAGGAGACTGGTCTTACTGGAGTTGTCAAGACCACATAGCAGTAACATCTTACTGCAGCCCTTTTGCCACGGCTTGAGGTATTGGAGGATGCCAGACAACCAGTCCCAAATATCCATCTAGCAGAAACACAATAACAGGAAATAGAATTAATGGATGGTATAACTATCTATTATATAGATTGCAAAGTATGTGAGCAGATTTTAGCAAACAATCTATAGTGCAAAACAGCTGTGTCTGTGACTGCAGTAGAACCACAAAGGGTTCACGGCTGCATTAGGAAATTATACCTGAGTGTCTTGCAGTATAGATAAGGCCCGTGGGCACGTGACTTCACTACGACTACGCCTGGAAGTAATTCTGTGTACTAGGTTCCATTCAGCCTCACAGAAGTAAGCAAGGATTGACTGAAAGGTCTTCGCCAGCTATGTACACTTTCGATCAGCTGACAAGGACCCATGCGGTCAAAATATATTTAAGATGGAGTAGAAGTAACTACTGCATGTACAAACTGCGATAGACAAAGCATGCATCCTTCCTCTTCCAGCCAGATATGCATGACTTTCTCAGTATGCTTAAAGCAACAGCAGTGTCAAAACCTGTGTCATTAATGTATAATTACTAAGTACTACTAAGGACTAGCTAGAAGTACAAGCAGAGTACAACAGAACACTCGCGTTCGAGCGACCTAATTGTAATTGTGGGGCAATGATTGGTGGCCTGCGGGATCGCTGTGAGGGAGCATGCACGCAACGGTCGCAGGTACACTGGGTATGCAACTGCACTGAGCACAAAGGCAATCACAAACTGTGTACAGGCACTTATATAGGATACAAGACAACATAACAAAGAAAGACAAACGGTGTTCACGGCCTGCGCTACTGAAAATACATTCATAGTAATACACTAATAAATTGCATGATATGGTATAGAATCGACACAAGTGACGGTCATGTGACATATGAAGTCAACGCAGCTTCAGTTTGGCTTGCTAGACTACACTCAGCTCTGTTACAGACTCTCACGAAGCGAGGAATAAATCCTACAATTAATTTCATATTTCAGCGCACTTGTAGGTCTAGTGTACGTCCATGTAAACGTTTGCAAACTTAATTGTAACACAGTACAGTTAAACACTAATGAAGTGTTACTCACCAATTTGCAGATACACAAAGCCTTTGCACGCAGTGCAAACACTACTTCATATTTATAGGTTATGCAGATTCAGAGCATTGACGATGCTTTGGATGCCGGCAACAACTTACATGAATGCAGCAAATGGGTAGTCTGAGATGGATTTGACGCCTGGCACCATTTTGTATATAACTACCAGCTTGGAAGCCCTTCTAGGAGTCGAAGATCAGTAATTCATGTGAAATTTGTAAAATTAATACACTTAATTCTTTTACGGTACTGAGATTCCCTAATAACTTGCTGATTCCACCAAAAAAACTGAGAACGCAAGCTAGTCAAAAGTGGTGCTCCTATTGCTCACAAACAATTACCGAATCCACCTGTTCATTCCTTGGTGTTTCGTTTTACCCCAACCGCCATTTGACAGAAAATATTACCGATATAGACACATCATGCACATGAAATATGTTCTTTGGGGTGGGTACCTTACACCCAAAGGTATCACTGATGAAGGAGTTGGAATCTCTACCAGTAGTGTGGGAGGTAAGAGTGAGGTGCGTACAGTTCTGGTATAAGGTGTTGACAAATAAGATGTATGAAGGCAGACTGCTGAGGAAAGTCGTGTTGCAGGCAGTGGAGTGTGGTAGGGGAAGCCGGATGAGAAGCATGGGTAGGTGTATTGGTAGATTTGGATGGCAGGACATGAGTGGTGGTGTGGTCAGGGAGCTGTCAGAGGCAGAAGTGAAATGCATGTTGCTGAGTGTGGCTTGGGGAAATGTAAAGGACGAATGGAGGAAGGAAGTGCACGAAAAGCCAAAGTTGGCATGATGAAGTTGATAGGGGAGTGTGAGGTGGACTCGAGTTGTGCATTGTTGAAGTCAAAGGCTGAAAGGAGGAGGATGTTGAAGTTGAGGGGTGGAACAGCTGCTTTCCAGATTGAAATTGGAAGGTGGCATGGGATGAAGAGAGAGGAGAGGGTATGCAAGGAATGTGACAGTGGAGAGGTGGAGGATGTATGCCATTGGCTTTTGCAGTGCTCTGCATGGGACCATCTCAGGCAACCTCTTCTGGAAGCCATGGAGGGATCAAGGGAGGACTTTCCAGCTTAAAGCGTTGGAGAGAGAGCAGCCCTTGTATTGTCACTGGCTTATAAGAACTATCGTATATTGTCAATTATTAGCTCCATGTGGTCAGCTAGTTTCTATTAATGAATGCCTATATTATACATGCTATCAAACAATCTGCCACACTCTATATTAACATTGTCATGACCAGGTTTCCTTTATATCAGACTCATCTTTGCATCTCCCATGGTGCATGTGTGCAGTGCTACATTGGACCATGATGTGTCCTAGTGCCTATTGGCATGGTGCACTCTAATAATGAATTGAATTGAATTGAATTGATATAGACGATCTGCAGCTTACATGTTGCTCGTGGCAGCAAACGAACAAGTCTGACTTTCCTGTAGGTTGATAGAGTAATACTACACCTCTAGCATTGTACAGAATCTTATATCTCTGGATTCTTTAGCTTGTATATGATGCTGCGCTAGAATGCCAATAACGAAATAGGTATGTTCCGTTTGCCCCCGATTTGCTTTACCCGATATACTCTTCCTTCTTCTGTTTGCCTCTCGATCTTCTCCTGAAAGTGAACGATTGGTGTAAACTACCATTATACTATGCACCAACCTGCAGTACAACACTTGGAGTTTACATAGCTAGACCAACCACAATCTGCTGCGCTGTGAAAATAAACTCAGATGCTACTCTACTCGACTTTCAAGTTGATATACAATTCGTATAATTATAGCGTTGGACGCTTGTTACTTCATACAATGTGTAACGTTGTGGGGCCATTGCAGCCTATCTCTGTAATGCAGCCACCTCTCCATAAAGGCCAGTTAGAACTGGCCCACAGGTGGCTGTCTTAGACAGGTGTCCTGTATGTAGACAATTACTGCACTGTGTAAATTATATAAACGTCTACTCTATGACTTACACAACAATACTTCATTGCCTATATGCACTGTACTACATATGAATGTAATATATACAGTGCACTGGTCATGCACTGGTCATGCACTGGTCATGCACTGGTCATGCACTGGTCATGCACTGGTCATGCTCGTGAGTTGGGACTTTGAGCACACGTACGTATCTGTATGTGGTGCATCAACATTGTTGGCTGAAAGTGAATGTGGAATATATTGCATAAATATATTGCATAAATTTTCATCATTAGCTATAATTATGTTATATCAACAAGTATTTTGAGTTAAAAAACTCGTGGGGCACCAGGGCGCCCCTGAACCTCGAACTACTTGCTAGCAATTTTTCCATGTACGTTCAGTAAATCAGATAGTTGGGGGTACAGTATTGTTGTTGGCCTGAAAGATACATCAAGACACACTAGACCGTTGGGTTTGCAAGAGTTTCAAGTCTCCAGAGCAGCCAGTCATATCCAGTGAAAGCATCCCTACCAAACTATCAAATGTTTGCCTACTGCTATTTGATCTATATGACATTCTAAATGAGCAATTGTTACTTTGTGCCTGGAGGAGGAGTGTGCTGGCTAAAAGGCTACCCTATGATGACTATATGAGCGAATCATGGCTATAATTATATGTCATGACTCGCTGGTCCTCCATTATTGGCCTACGGGTCACTAGACTTCTGTTGTATTTTGGGCTGTACCTCGCAGAAAAACAGTTAAGTAAGCTTCCTACCACAATAATATTACTTAAACATGTTCTAGAAACACTTTGCATTCTTTGGATACACGGCGAAATCTAAAAAGAATGGTTTTGAGCCTAGCAAACAGACAGCGTCGAGCGCGCGGCCATTTTACAATGTCCGTCAGTGATAATTGGAGCTGTATCTCGCAGAAGAGACGTTCCTTAGGCTTTTTATTAGTATCACTCTATTAACACATGTTTATGACCACATTTCGTTCGATTCAAACACGGCAAAACGTCATTATAGAGGATTTAAAGCTTTGTAAAGAACGACGTGAGCGCCGCCATTTGCAAAATGACAGAAATATATATATATATTATATATACGAACATGAAGCCATACGAAGACCTAAATCTGAAAACAATATAGGGGCGCCGAAGGCGCCCCAAAAAATGGACACTTGGGTACACAGGCATTGTTATTTTATACAATGTGTAACGTAGTGGAGCATGCATATGGTGCAATTGAATATATTGATATTTTCACATTGACACGCATGAATGTGCATGCGTTCTATACCTGCATGTAACTCACATTCACAGCATTGCACTCTAAGAGTATGCTACATGGCTAGTCAAATACATGTGCCTGAGCTTGTTCAAATCAGGAAAGTGCACACAACCACCTTTGTCATGCTCTGCTGTGCACATGCCTCTGTGTGTGCAGGGTGTTACCTTATACATGCTGAATTTTCCTATCTATGAGTGGTGCCAATAATTACATAAATGACACTGCATGGTCACCATTTGACTATGTCATTGTATATCCCAATGCCCACACAAATTAGTGACAGATTAAAAGCAAGTCAATTAAATGCATGATCTCAATTTGCTCAAGACATTGAACGAAGATAGTTATGATGTAACCTGCAGCTGTTGGCATTTCACATGGGTGTTTGGGTATTACATACTAGTACTGTGTGTAATGCCATAGCCAAAATGGCAGACATGTCGTGTCAATTAAGCTCTCATAGATAGGAAAACCAATCAGCATGCAAGGAAATGCCCTGGACATATAGACTAGTAGAGGAGCTATTTACATAACCTCTACCAGTCACTCTATGATACAAAACACACACACAGTATTACAAATGTACACAAATACACACACACACACACACACACACACACACACACGCACACACACACACACACACACACACACACACACACACACACACACACACATTAATGGACATTGTCAGCATCGATATGCATACACACGCAGTATTACAAATGTAACAGTAAATTTTACTACTCACACCTGTGCATGTTGTAACACTATGACAGAAGAGCGCCGCATTGACAGATAAGATGTCAGAATTGCAGAACACCTTGGGTCGAATATATTTCACAAAGCTGTACAAAAGTAGCTTTTGTCAAACATACATAATATTATGGATTGGCATGTAAACCATTCTATAAGAAGTACGTGTATACACGAATACTTCAGTCATAGTTCAGGCTTCCTAGCTGTTGCCAGGAGGTGCTTGTATCTGTAACAGGTAAAGTTGTATGTAGCAGCTGTCCAATGGTTGGGTCACATGTAACTATAATAACCTGTACATATTGTACTTGTTTCCTGTTACCATGTTAATACAAGGATTAGCTATAATATTATACTGTAACACAGGGATGACTAAGTGTAGACTTGTGTATGGTCATGAAACAAGTACTATGTATGGTCCATAGCTTGGATAGAAAATGACCAATAAGATACATAGAGTATGGCAGATAGAGAGATCATGCATCACCCAACCAGTGACAAATACGTATAGTGCATTAATAATATTTGCAAAACATTATTCGTGTAAGTGTGTCACTGTCGGGTAGTAAAGCATGAAGAGTTGTTGTACCATGTACATGTCAACAGGTTATGAACATGAGCACATTTCCTGTATAACACTTTGTACCACAAGTGTACACTACCTTTAGCTATAGAGATGTTGCCGCTGTATTGCTGAATAGAGTGTCATGCAACAGTGAATGGCCATTGGAGGCACTGTGATGTAGATGTGCCTTGTATAGTGAAATTTGAAGCGGTACACATTGCAAGTTACAGAGCCTTCAACAAAAGAGTACCGGGGTTGTGTAAAATTATACAAAAATATGTAACACAGGAACACAAACTAATCAGGTACATTCATTTCAGTGTAACACACACTCATAGCACAACATGCAATGTAGAATAATGTTATGCTGCTACTAGCAGCCTAATGAGTTGATCACACTTTTACACTGTTGTCGGGTGAGTCTACGCTATTTGCACATTACTGATTAGTATTTTGCTGTGTACCTCGAACCTTAGTGATCCGTTTTGAACCTTGACATTGTGGAACAGTAGCATATCCTGCATCTTGGACATTGTCAGCATCAATACACTTGGTAGCATCCCCTGGTGTGCAGGGCGGAGGAAGAGGAGGAGGTGATACTGGTGGCAGAGTGGCTGTCTTCGTACTTTTCTGTTGGGAATTGAAAACGGCATCCTGCACTGTTGAATATTCCATTGCGCTAGCTCCAGGTGCACTGGTGTAAGCTGCCTTAGCTGGCCCTTGCAATGAGTTCCCTTTGGTTGATGTTGTGTTAGGAACAATTTCAGCATATTCCTTAGTATTCCTACACTTGTCTTCAATGCCTCCTCGCTCTGTTCCATCCTGTGTGTACACCAACGTTGGATAGTCACTTTGCTTCATTGAACATGACATTAGTCCTCAATTACCAATCAATCAAGGTCACTTGTGGAAGATATGATATAATCACCACATGCACTGTCTTAGGAACTATACATTGTGTACGTATTTAATTGTATGTAATTCCACAAGGCACAATAGTATAGTCTGAGCTGTGTCACAGATTATAAATCCAGGCTACTCACCTTCTTCTGTTTCCCACTCAATCTTCTCCTGAAAGCGGAAGTGAAGTGGTATACATCATTACTTGTGAGTGGGTGGACAAATTAGGAATATGAAAGTACCCCAAGCACAACATGTGTTCCACCGCAATAAATTGTAATGAAAACAAACCTTCTGTAGAAAAGTGTCAATAGTATTATTGTTGCTAGCACAGTGAGTATTGCCAGTACTGCCACAACAATAATGGGTAGTCCAATAGTGAGAAGTGGATCCCCAACAGCACCACCTCCAGGATCTAGCACTAACAATTATAACAGATACATGTAGGTGAAGGATAACTGCGTGAGGTGGTCTCATTGTCACGGGTAGGTAGGCACTACATCACGTTATGTAGGAATGCCATCACAGCTACATGTTGTTGACTTTGCATGCCACACTCACCACCTCCTGTAGGCACAGCAGCTGTTTGTACTAAATGTATTTTACAAGCCTCATTGCATCCGGCCATGTTACATGGAGTGACTGAGATGTTATAGAATGTGCCAGGTTGAAGTGAAGTCACTGGAACAGACCCATCACCTGAAGAGCTTGAATTGTGTGCAGTGACTACTGACATGTTGTAGTATGTAACCTTGACATGGTAACACACTGGTAGCCACATCCTGTGTAATTGCTGCACAGAAACAACCAACGAATCTTTTGTGATGTTTCTAATCTGAGTATTGGGACAGTTTGGAGAGCCTGTATGCAGAGAGGCAATAAGTATTAACAGAAATGCAGCTGTACAGTGCAGAATAATTGTGTTGCAGTGGACATCAGCAGAAGAGTTACAAGCAGAGGAATTAGAAATTGTTGTCATCCTTAAGTGGCACGCAAAGCTATATAATTCCCCAACATTTAAATATTCATTCAGTGCTGTGTTAAATTCATGTTATCATGTATCTTGAAGAATATAAAGTGCAGATAGACATTACACAGGATACAAATATATCAAAGTGGTCTAGGCTGAGTGCTCGAGCAATATGCTTAAGGGTTTCCTGCAAACTGTACACTGACTTTCAGCTAGTTCAATTTTAGATAATATTATAAATCTATCAGAAGTCACACTCATGATGTCTATTTAGGAATGTGGCTGATAAAGTAGCTACTCCTATCTTATTGCATTAGCCCGCTTCAGTGAAACTAGACAAGCGTTGGCAGTGAAGAACAACTATGGGCTAGGAATACACTTAAGCTTCATTCTATGTATTGAAGACAGTAGTGAACCCAAAGTCAGCCTGGAGTGCATGTAATAGAAAAGTGCTATATGCTGCTGTCTCCCTATTGTGTCAATTCATCATTATTCACCTTCTTCCCTCTAATTTGTTTTGCAGGAGCATGACACCTGTGTACATAAATCTCGTATGAGGTCCGGACTTGCATACAGACATGAAGGGCGAATAGCCAAGCACCAGTGTCAATCCAATAAGTACAGCACTAGAGTGAGCACAATGTTTTGCCTTCCCTGAATGCTAACATACCCAAGTGCCACCATTATGTTGCATTCACACACAACTGCTATGGTTAAATTTGGCAGCAGGTTCATCAGACAGCACGGTAGTGCTGTCTATGTAGGGATGGTAGTGGTTGTTTGTATGCTGTAATACAAACGGAAGTATCGCTACTCCTGAACAGTAGTAAGAGCCGCCACAAGAAACCGCCTACAAGGAAAGGAGGCTGTACAGTATACAGAGGTAACCTTACTTCCACGCGCGCGCGCCGTTGTGTAGAAAGCGTCGACGCCTTATTCCGTGTTTCGTCTTCTTCTTCGTCGTCAACCGTAGCGCACGAACGATAGGTAGTAAGATAATAATTTACCCACAGTTCTACAGCGCTTCCGACGGGTAAGTGCCTTTTGTAGGTTAGATGACTCTGCGAGCAAGTTCACAAATAGAGGTTTCCGGAAGATAGTTAGGCGTTCATGGAAAAAGACGCCATTTTATGCCGACGTCACCACACGCTTTGGCCACCGTTATTAATATTCGCCTAATCCTCGTTCAGTTTCGATGCAATAGTTGCACAGCGCGGTCAGATGACTGTTCGAAGGTGAATACAAGACTAGCTTTGACTAGCGTTCGTCTGCGTGCCGTTATCGAAGGTCATCCGCGGTCGAGCCATTTGACAGCCATTTGCAATTACTGTGCGGTTGTTTCCGGCCAGCGCATTAATTCCACTCCACAGCCTACATCAGAGATGTAGGTAAATATGGTGCAAATCTCTTGTATGTAGGGGCCATAGCTACATCTAGATCACCTGTGGTGTGGGTAGCTCTAGCTATAGCTACATAAAGCCAGCATATCCCTCCTGACAGCGAGCGAAGATTGGGTTTATAGGAGCTGCTAGGTGACGAATGGTGGACAAGATTACCTAGATCAAGTTTTTTTTTTGGGGGGGGGGGGGGGGCTACAGCCCCTAACCCCCCTGTTCTGCGTCCTAGCCTGCATCACAACTAACTCTCAGCCTATCCAAACAGGTAATTGTAATAATCTTTGACCCACAGCCTACCCTAAGCTGGCCACCCAGACACAAACCACATTGTGCTATGGTGCTACACACTCTGCCATGATTCAGAGAATGTCCCTTTGTTGCCACTGTTGTTTGTAAGCCTTAAAAGTCAACCAGCCCATGTATAATTTGCATTCCATAAAAAGTATAGAAACATGGGTGTGTAAAATTGTTTCCTCCAAAAACAAGGGCAGATGTAGGGATGGTGCAGTGCGTACCTGCAAGGTAGGGCAAAACCACATGACGGAAAAACCACAGGAACAAGGAGGAGGGCCGGTCCATGCAAAGAGGGGGGTCAGTTGGTCCATGCAACAAGGAGGAGGCCGGTCCATGCAAACCCAGGTCATTAACATGCGCTGACTTTGAATACGTTTTCACCATCCCTACGTCTGCCAACATTTTGCTGTGCTTGCAGTCTTACTACCATCCCCTTTTTCTCTGCCTGCGTATTATAGTGCTTTTGTACATGTGAGTGTGCAATAGCAAAGGCTGCCACAGTAGACTATCTTATTGCATGCATATATGCCCATTCTAGCTATAACATGTTCCCATGTACAGTACATATACCACCATGCTGCATGCATACATCCACGTATGTGACTGAAGCGCTAATGAGGAAAGCCTGAATAGCCAGAAACTGCAGTCTGGTGTGCACCATGGCACATGTACAGCTGCACTCTGTACACTGTATAAGCCATTCACATCCTGGATATAGGGAGTTTGAACTTCACAAGTGTTGACAGTGAAGTGTACAATGTTTGTGCTGGTGTACACTGTAAAACAGTGTTGGATTCAGATCGCCATTGGTGTTTCACAGGGACTAAATGCATGTGTTACAGTGGTTGTTTATTTTGAGACCCCTGCTTGTCCTTGAGAACCACCACGGGTGGCCCGAAACCATCACTGTTTTTACAGTGTAGAGCCAAACAGAGAGGGCCTGAAAATGGGTGCACTGTTTGCAGGCAGCAATGTAGTGAAGAGCAATAGTAAACAATAACATGTACTAGTAGTTGAGCTGGGTGGTTTTCCAGGGGCTCAAGGCGGAGCAAGATGCATAGCTACATAAGTGATGAATCCAAAGAATATGGGTCCTGCAACTAGCTGATACATGGAAACACATAATGGATTGCATAGAAGACTAGGAGGGTCTAGATTCTAGAGCACAGCAGAGTAGATTGAGTAGCAAGCAATTTGCGAGGATAAGCTAAATAACTAGTTTACAGAGCACATGCAACAAAGCATGCAGAAAGATGGAAAAATTGTAAGGCTATACCTGTGGGTGTAAAGGGGAAGCTGAAGAGCTGGAATGGGCATGCAGTAGTATATATACTGCATAGGAGGCGCAGCAAAATGTTGGCAGATGTAGGAATGGGGTAAACGTATTCAAAGTCAGCACATGTTAATGACCTGGGTTTTGCATGGACCGGCCCTCCTCCTTGTTGCATGGACCAACTGACCCCCTTCTTTGCATGGACCGGCCCTCCCCCTTGTTCCTATGGTTTTTCTGCCAGCTGGTTTTGCCATACCTTTCTATATAGGATGGCATAACTGCATAATGGTTTCTATGTTCTGCACCATCTTCCTTAATAAAGATATAATTATACCAATGATGAATGCTGCAGCTATATACAGAGCAATACAGTTTCTGCTGCATGTGATTGATACGTAGGTACATACAAACTCTCACCTTCTACCAAGATTTCTGTGTTTAATATTATTGAGAATCTTAGGCCCTTAGCTGTCGAGAATCCAGCCATGCATTCCACAACTGATCCATTGCTCTTTGATGAAATGTTGCGGACAGTGAAGCTTGTTGGATTGCCACCCCCTTGTGAGCTCACACTTGGCAAAGAAGAAACTTGTGTACTATTAACAAAACCAGAAGTGTTACCTAGGCCTTTTAAGTCTACTCTCCAACTTGGAAAAACATCCTGCTTGCTACTGTTACAAGTGAATGTAACATCCTCCTTCTCTGGTACAACGTATACACCAGGGATATCAATTGGTACAGCTTCACCTGAAACATCTAGAGTTACTGACAAGGACAAACAAGCATTCAAGTTCATAATGGCAATAAATCCGTAACACAAACCCTTAAACACACACATAAAACATAAAACTAAACAACTAACTACAAGTATATAATAGTAGGCAGTCTGGATGCTATTGTAGGCTTAGACATGATTAATTTCTAAGACAAACGTTAGCTAGCTGTAGCTACATTCTAGATACTAACGCAATTCCACTGCCCCAACGTGAGTCCAGGCACCATATAACACAAATAAGTACAGTGTAAACAGCGAGGAGCAGCATTATCTGTAGAAATGAATAAATGAATTCGATTGGGCTACTTCTTTGTTTGAGCCACTCACCAAGTACAATTGTATATTTACGTAGCTAACTACCATCTGCGTACCTGTGAACTGGGGTCCAATCTATGCTGAAGAGTTCGCGCAAGCCTGTCGCTCTGATCCGCCTGCAGTAACGGATGTCCATGATACTCGGACTTCCAATTTCCTATAGCTAGCTATTTAAACTCTGTAGCTGTACAATTACACTAGCTATGCAGCTCAGCTGCTTCTAGTTTAATAGCTAGCTACCACAAGAAATTGCTAGCGTAATGAACCACAGACTAAAAACAGCTACAGAAATGCTTTTAAGTGAGGCTGCTACATAGCAATCCAGGGTTGCATCGGGGTCAGCTAGAGCAGGACATGTGTATCTTCCGGCAACATACCTTCACACGTAGTCAATGTCCGAATAGAGGACCGCAAGCCTTTATTTCTTTCAAGACGTTTTGAACAGGCCTCTATATTCGAGCCCGACTTCAATTCTAGCCCAGGCCCTCTATAAATACTAGCCAATTAAGAGCCATAATTCTTATACGATGTTTACGTTCGAACTCATTGTAGTAGTTATAGTAATGAAAATAGCTTTCTTACACACATCCATACACTGATAGTTTCGTTTGTATGAAACGTGTAGCTAAGATTCTTGTATATAGTGTTGCACCATGCAGATTTAGGCCTAGCTGTGTTCCTATGTTGTGTGTGTGTGTGTGTGTGTGTGTGTGTGTGTGTGTGTGTGTGTGTGTGTGTGTGTGTGTGTGTGTGTGTGTGTGTGTGTGTGTGTGTGTGTTATACAGCGGTGACCGTGTTTACATTACCTATTGCGGTACAAGTGACTTCCACTTTCCATGCATATGTCCCTAATGGTGCAGTGTTCTAACACAACAACATTATATATACATACATACATTTTTCATGCACACACACACACACACACACACACACACACACACACACACACACACACACACACACACACACACACACACACACACACACACACACACACACACACACACACACACACACACACACACACACGAGGTTTTCATCCCAGCAGCAAGCTACATAGCTATATGGTACACCAGGTGACCAACAATGCAGCCCCAGATCTTGAGCTCCAGAAATCCTTGAGTTGCCTGTCCGTGAACCTTACAGAGCTGAAACAGGAACGTGAGACTCTGACCCTTGACTGTTCAGTATCAAAGAGTACCCATATTCTAGTATATATGCATTAACTGTGATTGGCAGGAGGTTGTGCAAGGAAGTGCAAGTGGCCACAGACTGCTGGTGGGGGTGTGGGTGTCAAGGACAGGTACACGCATCACTGATCATGACCTCTAGGTATTTAATCTTGTCTAGCTGCTCTAACTGTTCCTTTCCAATCATTACCTGACACTCCTCCCCTTTTGTGCTACACTCATTACCTTCCTTCTTTGTCTACCCTTTCACCCTTAGGCCTATTCTGATCAGTGCATCCCTTTCCATCGCCTCCCAATTTTACTGCAATGCCTCTTTTTTCACAGCCATCATCAGCAAACCTCAGCAAACATCAAGATGCCAATTGTGCCTGTGGAGAGTGCCACTTCCCTGGCGCATTCTCTTCTTGCTTCCTTATATCAACTCTAGCCATATTATATTATTTCACAAACAAAATAGTGGCTAGTTTCAATATTCATAACTATGCACAATTTTTACTGTTTGCAGGATGAATGTGCCCTGCATGGAAAAGAATACAAAATTTTCACCAATCCTCTAAATATAATAATCAGACTCTATTGTTCCAGTGCTGAGATCTGCAGCTGCTGCCTCCAGTGGCTGATAAGCAGGGTTGGCCTCCATTACAACATTACTGCTGGTCACACCCCCGCTATGTTCTTCATAGCTAGGTAACTGGGAGGTTGCTTGTTCAGCAATAATGATATTCACACCCGAATTCTGTGGCACAAAGTAGCAGAATGTCATTATATGATTATCATTATCAAAACAACAAAATCAATTTCTACATATCAGACTCATGGGTCGAACTTTACTACTTGAATAGATGCTTCAATTGGTATCCAAGAATAGGTGTAGTGGGCAGCATGCATAATTATAATTTTAAATTATGCCGTCTTGTTTAAGCCCAGAAACCTGTTGGCCCATTTTGTATAATGTTGTGCAGCAGAAGGATGTCACCATTACTGTTTGCTCATTAAGAAGGGAGCGCTGCTCACAATTGAGCACCAATTCTCATCTGTCAGCATTTCAACCCTGTCATGCACTAGAGGACTGAATGTGACTGTGTTTTAATTGTGTGACACGCACAGATTCATGAACTACATATCATCATCCAGTGACGGAGAAGCACTGTGTATCATTTCATATCCTTCATACCCTCAGTGTTGTTATGAAGTGTATCTAGAAGTTGACTTACAGCAGGAGCAGGATCACGAAGAGTAGCAGACATGGCCAGTATATCATCATAGGCTGAGTCAACTGCCACAATGTCTTCATAATGTCGCTCTCTGCTTCCATTCTATGCACAAATGTATACAGCAAAAACAAAACTATATTATCGCATGATCATCAAGATGCGCATATATCTACATTTTGAGAGCACTTCGCGCAGGGAACTAAATTAGTATTATAAATCATGAATGGGGATGCTGTTCTAACTTGAAACACCATATTTCCACCAAGCTGCGTGTGCTGTAAGTGCTATTACCTAAATTACTTTTAGTAACACCAATTCATGTGCTTGTACACTCATACACACACACACACGCACGCACGCACACACACACACACACACACATGCATGCACACACAAACACGCATGCATTTAACATAGTCAGTATCAATATGCATGGTAGCATCCCTTAGTGCACAGGATGACGGAGGAGGATGTGAAAATGATGACTATGTGACCATGCAGGCTCACCTTCTTCTGTTTGCCTCTCGATTTCCTCCTGAAAGTGAATGATCAGATGTATATACACCATTACTTGTGAATGGGAGGACAAGTTATGAGTATATGAAAGTACCCCAAGCACAACATGTGTTCAACTGCAATAATGATAATGAAAACTAACCTTCTGTAGAAAAGTGTCAATAGTATTATCATTATTAGCACAGTGAGTATTGCCAGTACTGCCACAGCAATAATGGGTAGTCCAATAGTGAGAAGTGGATCCCCAACAGCACCACCTCCAGGATCTAGCACTAATTAAAACAGATACATGTAGGTGAAGGATAACTGAGGTGTTCTCATTGTCACGGGTATAATAGGTATGTAGTATATGCATGCTATGTAGGATTACCATCACAGCTCAATACATGGCTTTGCATGCCATACTCACCACCTCCTGTAGGTACGGCAGCTGTTTGCACTGAATGTATTTCACATGACTCGTTGCATCCGACCATGTTACATGGAGTGACTGAGATATTGTAGACTGTGCCAGGTTCAAGTGACTTTACTTCAACAAAACCATCACTTGTTATAGTTGAATTGTGCAAAGCGACTATTGTCATGTTAACCGAAGTAACCTCAACATTGTAACACACAGTTAACCATGTCTTGTGTGATTGCTGTACTGAAACAGCCAACGAGTCCACCTTAGTATAATTAGTCTGAATACTGGGACAATTTGGGGAGCCTACAGAGAAGAGAAAATAGCACCACATATACGATCAGTTATTGACAAAATATACTACATTTGTAATGGTTCTGTGCCTATGAAATTTGATATGAATGGCACCCAGCATCAGTAAACAATAATTGCAATTGATATAACATGTGCAGCCTTTGTGAAGGGATTCCCCACGCTGTAATTACCCAGAACATACTATGACAAAGCTATCATGCAGTTAAGTAAATAAATTATATCGTGTATCCTACGTGCATGGATTGCATGTCATTCAGGTTCTCTTGACTTTCATGAGTTGAAGATACAGGTCTTGTTTTATGCAGTAGTGGCTTCTCACAATTACATAAAAACATGCCATGGCAGCAAATTAGAGAGTGTTATGCTGTCACAAAACAGCCATTTGCAATCACACAATACTGGTACAAGTTCTCACCTTCTACAAAGTTTATTGCAGTGGAATTGGCATGGCCTTGGGTGGAACATTCCACATAAGATCCATTGCTCTCTGTTGGAATGTTGTGAACAGTGAAGCTTGTTGGGTTGGGAAAAGAGCCAATATCTGATGAGCTCACACTTTGTAGATCTGACACTAGTGTCTTAGTGTTACTGAAGTCTGCAGTGCTACCTAATGTTTTCAAGTCTACCTTCCATACTGGAGTTGCAAAGCTACTGTTACAAGTGAATGTAACAGTGCCACTCTCTGGTACGACATATTCACCAAGTGTATCTGTTGGTACAGCATCTCCTGATACAGCTAGTATAAGAGTGGCTGAGAAAGGACAAACATATATTTAAATTATTTATAATTCCAATATACAATAAAGTAAGTTAACATAAAGCAGGAAGGACTAACATACAGTAACCTTCATATTACCAGTAAACAGTACCTAAGAAGAGACACTTAGTTAAAGACTTTAAGTAGTAACTATAAAACCCGATGCATTTTGTAGGCTTAGGCGTTAACCAGCTAGCTAGCTAATGGTATATAAAGAGAGCCAGGCCCTGTACTAACTACCAACCTGAGTCCACAGCCACCACTTGAGCACAGGCTACATACACTACAAGTGTAGTGTGAACAAGGAGCAACATCATCTGTAGAAGTGTACACATTTTTGGAGAATCCACTGTCTTAGCAATTGACCAAGAACACAGTTTCACAGTAGCTGGATACGTACCTGTAGCCTCTAGGCCTCAACTACGCGCTCACGCAAAGAATTCGATCGCTTTGACTTCGTCTCTTCCAGCAGGAAATAATATTGTGACCCATTACTGTCATATTCGGATATCCGTTTCCCAACCGGTGGGGCTAGCTATATCCATGCGAAAACGCCTCTTCGACTGAAGCTATTGCAAGTTGCGGCAAGAAATTGCGAGCGATTGATATCGCTACGTGGCTACTGATAGGCACAGGGCGGTTACTACAAGCTAGTCTAGGGTAGTGGCTGAACAAGAGCAGGAATTCTTCCTGGCGCAATACCTTCACATGCCAGGGCTCCATCGCCATTGTGGTTTGCGTAGATACGCGTATGGGCGATGGCGCATTCGTTGCAGCAACCTATATAGTATTGCAGGTTAGCGCCCACGTTCATGGTGCGCCAAGGCAAAATGCAAGTGGTGGCCAGAGTGGGCATAAGAGTATATTGTCATTCAAGGGAGTACTTATTGTATATCTATGTACGTACACGGATTACTCGTTCATATTATGCAAAATTTCAGAGTAGAGAAGCATCGAGCAGATAGCTGCATATCAATGTCTATTGCATGAGTATAGCACTAGCTAGCACCTTTGGGCCTGAACATAATGGAGCAATGTGGTTAGGGAGTCATTTAGGACCACCCACTCTCCCTCTCAGACCAACCCTTTCTTCCTTTCAATCTCGTCCCATCTAGCTACCTTGTAGCCCTTGAAGCCTCCTTGTCGCCAAAGTAGCTACACAATTTTTTATAGCTATAGCAAGTTAGCTATAGTTGAACTGTTCCAATGGACAACATAGACCTCTGCATGATGGCTTTGTGCCAAGTGCTGACTACCATGCTAACATTGCATCAAATGTTGCATTGAACAATGTGTGAGCAATGGCCGGTCATGTAACACAGGAACAAACGGGTAGCCACTATATACTGTACATCAAACCCCAGAGATGTATGCGCATGCACACTTTCCACCAACATTTCAAACCCTCAAAGTTGTTAATTACACTAACTTCATAGTCACAATAGTATATTATCACTCTTCAGTTGCTGACAATGCAGCTCTCAAGGCAGCTGATATTTGTAAACACTTATTGCCTCTATTACATCATTGCTGGTCACGCCTCCTCTATGCTCCTTCTATGGGATCAGCTGTTGATCTGCATCAAAGCAATGTAACTAAAAGGGCTCCTGCTATAGCCGCACTGAAAGTTTGTATCATAAAAAATTAAAACAGAATTGGATTCTATTTAATTAATATTGTATAGCTAGCCACAAAATAAATCTGGTAGTCTCACATGACAACCCAGACAAAGACACCTCCTCCATTTAGTCAATTTCAATAATTTCATGGAAGGAACTGTCTTACATGATAATCATCTCTGCCATAGTGTTAATAGTGCTTAGACATTTTACACACATGCACATGCACACGTGTGAGGATTTCTTTCAAGATAGAAGTAATGATTAAATCTGCAATTGAATGACTCCAAAATGTGCCTTCATTTGCTTGTTCCAGTTTCCAGGGAAAGCTCAAATCTGAGTTTCACATAGTGCTAGGAAAACTATCTTCACTTCAAGTACTTCCATTAACATTTAACCGCAGTTGGCATCCTTTTCAGTATGTACAATTCATTCACTGTGTATCAGTCATGTCGAAATATATATTGTAAAATGCATGCAGTTGTGCAAGATTTGTCATTAGTTATTTCATGGTCAGCACTGCATGTATAGAGACTATATAGCCTATGCAATTGCAATTGCTCTGAGCCACAGAACATTTGGGTGCTTTTCACTCATCTTTCTGCATAACATTATCAACTCAAGCTGTATAATAGTTTTGCAACCCAACAGGCAGCTAGTTGCAACAGTTATATCCATAATAATTATTGTTTCCAGGATGAATGTACCCTGGCAAAGAATGCACAAATGTTAACCAATCCTTTCCTTTCAGAATTGTTGAAAAATCTCTAAATATAATACTCAGACTCCATTGTTCGTATTTCGAGATGTGCAGCTGCTGTCTCCAGTGGCTGATATGCAGGGTTGGCCTCCATTACAACATCACTGCTGGTCACAGCCCCACTATGTTCTTCATTCTGTGGTTCAGTTGCTGAGGGTGGTCTATCAGCATTAATTATTCCCACACTTGAACTCTGCATCACACAAGTAATCAAAAAGAAATGACAATTATAATGCATAAATTACTCGTGACATCTTGGTACATGTCAGTCTCGTGAGTCAAACCAGCCTCCAACGTTGGGTCTAGAGAAACCTATATTATGCTATCCATGATTATAATGCTTAGGATTTTGAAGTAGTTGGCCATTAGTTCATATTATATTTTACTCTCAGAAAAGTTAACATTTTTCATGTTGAGCACCATGCATACGTCCTCATGCACTGGGGAAAATGCAGAGAGCTTTTAATTTTCACTGAAGTTGGAAATGACAAGAGATATGCAAAGAATTCTCACAAATTTTGTTCATCCAAGAAGTGGATGCATATGCACATGCTCAGAATTTTATGGCACCTCCAATTTGGCAGTACCTTAAAGCTTATACTAGAGGACTGTGCATGTCCATGGTGTGTAGCATAATTTAACTGACTCACTTCATCTCTCACGTCCAATGATAGATGAGCACTGTGCATCACTTCATAACCCTCAGTGTTATTGCCAAGTGGTACTGGAAGCTGACTTACAGCTTCAAGAGTGGCAGACACGGCCAGTATATCATTATAGGCTGTGTCCACTGCCACAATGTCTTCATTCTATGCACAGATACAGCAACATAAAGAAATAGCATGATCATCAAGATATGGTGCACTTAACTACATTTTGAGAGCATTGAGTTCACTAAACCAGAAATATAAACCATACAAGTGGCTGCTGCTCCAATGTGAGTTGCATGCAGCTCTGTACGTATACTTATGTAGTATTGTATAGTGTGTGTGTAGTATACCAAATAGTAATATTAAGTATCACCAATTTATGCTCTGGCACATACATAACGGAACTTGTTGGCTCAAATTTTATAATTCACATATTATTATTACGTTGTGCAGCAGGAGGATCTCACTATATACTATTGTTTTGCTCTTCCGAGAAGGGAACGCTGATGCATGTGCATATAATCACAATTGTGTATAATAATTATACCAATTCCCAGCTGTCAAAAATTCAACACTGTCCTTCACTAGAGGACTGTATGTGACAAGGTTTGTCACAATAATTATGTGACACACACAAACTCATGCACTACTCCTCACATCTAGTGATAGATGGAGCGCTGTGTATCACTTCATATCCCTCAGTGTTGTTACAAAGTGTCACTAGAAGTTGACTTACAGCATGAGCAGGATTACGAAGAGTAGCAGACATGGCCAGTATATCATCATAGGCTGAGTCAACTGCCACAATGTCTTCATAACGTTGCTCTCTGCTTCCATTCTATGCACAAATATATAATAGTAAAACAAAAAACGCCTGTACTATTGTGCTGTCGAGGGAAAAAACAATGAAATAATGATAAATTAATGGAATAAATACAAGAATAACAAGTCATTGAACAATTACATGCAGTAGGTTAATCCCAGAAGGGATCCCGTTCCCTGTCTCTCTCAGCAGTCCCGAGCACTGCTGCCGCATTCCCCCACTGAATAGCTATTGAGAGCTTCTGCAGGGGGTACTCCTTGTTTCTAGCTTCTCAGATTAATAACAACTTCTCCAAACAAAAACTATTAAAGCACGATCATCAAGATGGCATATTTATCTACTCTATCTTTTCAGGGAACTACATAAGCTACTAGTATATTATACCATGCATACACTCGCCGTTCTAACTTGAAACTTCATGTGCTAGTACATACGCACACACGCGCGTACACACACACACTATACATTGGACATCGTCAGCATTGATATTATTATATGGTAGCATTCCCAGTGCACAGGATGATAGATGAGGAGGTTAAAATGGTGGCTGCACAACTCACATTCTTCTGTTTGCCCCTCCATCTCCTGAAAGTGAACATGAAGAGGTACACACCATTACTTGCAAATGGGAGGACAAAATTATGAGCATATGAAAGTACCCCAAGCACAACATGTATTCAACTGCATTAATTATAATGAAAACGAACCTGCTGTAGGAATATGTCAATAGTATTGTTGATACTAGCACAATGGGTATTGCCAGTACTGCCACAGCAATAATGGGTAGTCCAATAGTGAGAAATGGATCCCCAACAGCACCACCTCCAGGATCTAGCACTAACAATAACAGATACATGTAGGTGAAAGATAACTGAGGTGTTCTCATTCTCAATAGGTATGCACTATATCACACTATGTACGATTACCATCACAGCTATAATATACATGATTTTGCATGCCATACTCACCACCTCCTCTAGGTACTGCAGCTGTTTGCACTGAATGCATGTCACATGACTTGTTGCATCCCACCATGTTACATGGAGTGACTGAGATGTTGTAGACTGTGGCAGGTTGAAGTGACTTCACTTCAACAAAACCATCACTTGTTATAGTTGAATTGTGCGTCATGACTATTGACATGTTAGTTGAAGTAACCTCAACATTGTAACACACAGTTAACCATGTCTTGTGTGATTGCTGTACTGAAACAGCCAATGAATCCACCTTAGTAAAATTAGTCTGAATACTGGGACAATTTGGGGTGCCTGCAGAGATGAGAAAATAGCACCACGTGTTCGATCAGTTATTGACAATACTACATTTGTAATGGTTCTGTGCCTATGAAATTTGATATGAATAGCATCCAGCATCAGTAAACAATAATTGCGATTGATATATATGTGCAGCCTTTGTGAAGGGATTGCCAAGGAATGTCACTCACCTTCCACAAAGATTATTGCAATGGAATTGGCACGGCCTTGGGCAGTACATTCCACATACGATCCATTGCTCTCTGTTGGAATGTTGTGAACAGTGAAGCTCGTTGGGTTGGGAAAAGAGCCAATATCTGATGAACTCACACTTTCTAGTTCTGACAGTAGTATCTCAGTGTGACTAAAACCCAAAGTGCTACCCAATGTTTTCAAGTCTACTTTCCATGCTGGAGCTACATCGCTACTGTTACAAGTGAATGTAACATTGCCCCTCTCTGGTACAACATATTCACCAAGTGTGTCTGTTGGTACAGCATCTCCTGATAGAGCTAGTATAAGAGTGACTGAGAAGGGACAAACATGTATTTAAATTATTTAATTTATTTATTCCAATGTACATTAAAGTAAGTTAACATAAAGCAGGAAGGACTAACATAGAATAAACTTCATATTACTAGTAAACAGTATAGCTAAGAAGAGACACTTAGTTAAACAGTGTTATAATATTATATACTAGTAACTATGAAACCCGATACTTTTTAAGCTGGCTGGCTGGACGTATAAGAGAGCCTGTACTAACTACCAACCTGAGTCCGCAGCCATCACTTGAGAACAGGCTACATACACTACAAGTGTAGTGTGAACAAGGAGCAACATCATCTGTAGAAGTGAACACATGTTTGAACAAGTTCACTGTCTAAGCCGTTGACCAAGAACACAGTTTCACAGTAGCTGGATACGTACCTGTAGCCTCTAGGCCCAAGCTACGCGCTCACGCAAAGAATCCGATCGCTTTGAATTCGTCTCTTTCCAGCAGGAAATGATATTGTGACCCATTCTTATTCGGACATCCGTTTCCTAACCGGTGCAGCTAGCTGTATCCTTGCGAAACAGCTTCTTCGCCTGAAGCTACTGCAAATTGCGGCAAGAAATTGCTAGCCCCTGATATCGCCACGTGACCACTGATAGGCGGCGGCCGTAAAAGTGGCAAGAACTCGAAAGGAAAGACCTTAAACCAAATTTCGGCTCGGCAAGGTTACTCACAGTACGCCTCTTCGTAATTCTACCACGTTTCGTGTAGTTCGGTCCGGAATTGAAGGAGATTATCCCGCGGACTCAATAATTCTTAGACATTTTACACACATGCACATGTGTGAGGATAATGACTAAATCAATTGAATGTGCCGTCATCTGCGTGTTCCAGTTTCCAGGGAAAGCTTAAGCTTAGATCTGAGTTTCACATAGTGCCAGGAACACCTTCTTCACTTCAAGTACTTCATTTAACATTTAACCACAGTTGGCATCCATTTCAGTATGCACAATTCATCTACTGTGTCAATCACGTCAAATATAATATCGTAATATGCATGCAGAACATTGTGCAAGATATTTCATTAGTTACTTCATGGTTATTTATGACTGCATAGAGACTATAGCCTATGCAATTGCTCTGAGCCACTGAACATTTTGTGTGCTTTTCACTCATCTTTCTGCATAACATTATCAACTCAAGCTGTATAATAGTTTTGCAACCCAACAGGCAGCTACGTAGTTGCAACAATTATATCCATAATAATTATTGTTTCCAGGATGAATGTACCCTGGAAATGAATGCACAAATATTAACCAATCCTTCCCTTTCAGAGTTGTTGAAGAATCTCTAAATATAATACTCAGACTCTATTGTTCCTATTTCGAGATCTGCAGCTGCTGTCTCCAGTGGCTGATTGCAGGGTTGGCCTCCATTACAACATCACTGCTGGTTGCATTCCCACTATGTTCTTCATTTAGCAGTTCAGTTGCTGAGGGTGGCCTTTCAGCATTAGCTATACCCACACTTGAACTCTGCATCACAATTATCTATATTTTGAGAGCATTCAGGGTCACTAAACTAGTAATATAAACCATATAAGTGGCTGCTATATTATACTCCAATGTGAAGACCATTGGGTTGCATGCATGCCGCTCTTTAAGTATAAGTAGTATTGACTAAATACTAAAAAGTAATATTAAGTAACACCAATTTATGCTCTGGCACACATACATACTGTCACATGCACACACACACACACACACACACACACACACACACACACACACACACACACACACACACACACACACACACACACACACACACACACACACACACACACACACACACACACACACACACACACACACACACACACACACACACACACACACACACACACACACACACACACACACACACACACACACATACACACACACGTACACACACATACACACATGCACATGCAGACACTATAATTTGGTCATTGGTATAATTATATAGGTGTGGAAATGCTGCCAAGAGGTATAATACACACTCTGTGTCTGTACTCTCTACTGTGCAGTAAGTCATTACACACTGTGCAGTAAGTCATTACACACTGTGCAGTAAGTCATTACACACTTTCTGACAGGAATAGCTATAGCAGTCCCTCTAAGTCCTCTTATACAGCTGCATGCCCACTACACCATACTGTAACTCTTCACTGCATGAGGTGCATACATGTGACACAGCTAGCACATGCACAAGTCCTGTCCAAAGTCATGGTGTGCCTACTCTGGCCACTAATTCCCATGTCCCATTTTGTATAGGAGCAGAAGAGGAGAGAAGTGGAATCTAGTAGTCAACACACATGCAGGACCATCCCCCTATATACAGCCAGTGATCCATGTACCTTGTGCATGAATTATATAAGTGTCCATGTGGCTGCATTCATTCAATTGCATGAGCTGTCAATTGTAGTCTGCAGCTGCATGTTTAGGCTGAAGATCAAGGAACCTTAGACAGCTCAACACAATATGGTCATAAATTATATATTGCATGAAGTGATGGCTTCTCAGATGGCTCAGGCATCAGAAAGGGTTAGTTCTCCAATACCAGCTTCACAACAGGGTTGAAAACCTTGCCAACGTTTCGACCAGATGCTCTGGTCTTCTT
>OZ025868.1:13829622-13857122 GCA_964019415.1 Ianthella basta | reverse complement strand
GAAAAATACAGTTGTTGTACCATGTACATGTCAACAGGTTATGCACATGAGCACATTTCCTGTATAACGCTTTGTACCACAAGCGTACACTGTCCTGTTATACTAGTGTATAAAAAATTCCTTTAGAATTAAAAGGGATCTAGGAATGGGCAGCAGAAAATGCACAGAAACAAGTAACAGTAACTCAACACCATGATGAACCACATTGCCATTGTACAGCTAGCTACATGGGCCCAAATGTCTAGCTAGCTAGTCCCATGTAGCTACAGGGGAATTAGGAATGCATAGCAAACTTCACGGCAATGTGGTTCATCCTAGTTTTGAGTTACTGTTGCTTGTTTCTATGCTTTTTCTGCTGGCCATTCCTAAATTCCTTTTAATTATAAAGGAATTTTTATACACTAGTTTGTAGTTTTTGCAAATCCAAAGGACTATGGTCACATCAGATTGATACCGGCCCTGACTAATACCCCTTCCTTTAAGTAGCTGTGGGTTGTGCAGAGCATCGAGCACAGTTGTGCCACTCTAGATGAAAGCGGCTGCTGTGCACCGTATGGTATACCAGCGAAACAAAATGGCGGCATTGGTGTATCTTTAATACACGGGGAAGACAAATTTCCTGCTCGCTCCAGCGCTGTACTTATCGGATTGCCACCGGCGCTCAGATCCTAGTCCTTGCCCTAGGTACGTAAGTCCTCGTACACGACGTGGTTCCGTAGGTGTCCTGTGTCGTGCGCTAGGAGCGCGCAAAAATTCTGTGGAAATAATATGAATAGAACATGGGGTACGAGCAGCCTATGACGCTTTTCTTCTACGTGAACTCCAGGTTGCCTTTGGGTGCGCTGCCGACTTCAATGCATGTAAAGAAACCTATCCATGGCCTTTAATTGTTCTTTGCCACAGCCGTTTGGCTACTTTCGCTGAAGCGCCCTAATACATTAAGATAAGGGCGCCATTTTGAACCTGGCACATTCTTAAATAGACGTCACGAACGTGACGTTTGATATAACTGGAACAACAAAGTGGTGGTCTTACATTACGAAAGACTATCTTTATAGAGATGTTGCCGCTGTGCTGTTGAACAGACTGTTATGCATTAGCGAATGGCCTATGGAGGCATTGTAGTGTGCAAGTGGGTAAGTGTGCCCTGTATAGTGAAACTTGATGCGGCCCACATTGCAAAGAGCCTTCACCAAAGAGCACTGAGTTGTTTATATTATACAGAAAATGGCCACACAGGAATACTTTATAATTAGGTACATCCATGCCACTGTATCAGAAAATCATAACACAGCGATGTAGAATAATGCTATGCTGTTACAAGCAGCCTTGTGAGTTGATCACACTTTTACAGGGTTGTCAGGGTAACCGCTATTTGCATGCTTCTGATTAGTATTTGCTATGTGCTGCGAACCTTAGTGACTCTCTTTGAGCCTTGACTGTGTAGAACAGTAGCATATCCTGCATCTTGGACAGTGTCAGCATCAAAATGCTTGGTAACATCCCCTGGTGTGCAGGGTGGAGGAGGTGATACCAGTGGATGAGTGACTGTCTTTGTACTTTTCTGTTGAGAATTCAAAACGGCATCCTGCACTGTTGAGTATTCCATTGGGCTAGCTCCAGGTGCACTGGTGTATGCTGCATTCTGAGCTGGCCCTTGCAGTGAGTTCTAGGTGAGATATAATTACCACATGCACTGTCTTTGGAACTATACTGTGTGCACGTATTTCTACAAAGCACTATGGTATAGTCTGTGCTGTGTCACAGACTACGTAGCCAGGTTACTCACCTTCTTCGGTTTCCCTTTCAATCTTCTCCTGAAGGGGGAATTGAAGATGTATAGATCATTACTTGTCAATGGGAAGACAGCTAATATGAGTATAAAGTTCCCCATTGGCAAGCACAACATGAATACAACTATAAGTCTTATAATAATAATGAAAACAAACCTTCTGTAGAAACGTGTCAATAGTATTATTGATACTAGCACAATGAGTATTGCCAGTACTGCCACAACAATAATGGGTAGTCCAATAGTGAGAAAAGGATCCCCAACAGCACCGCTTCCAGGATCTAGCACTAACAATAACAGATACATGAAGGATGATTGAGTTTTTTCGTTGTCATTGGCAGGTATGCACTATATCACACTATGTAGGATGGCTTTGTATGCCATACTCACCAACTCCTGTAGGTACTACAGTTGTTTGCACTAAATACATGTCACATGACTCATTGCATCCTGCCATGTTACATGGAGTGACTGAGATGTTGTAGACTGTGCCAGGCTGAAGTGAAGTCACATCAACTAAACCATCACTTGTTATAGTTGAATTGTGCGTTGTGACTACTGACATGTTAGTTGAAGTAACCTCAACAGTGTAACACACAGTTAACCATGTCTTGTGCAATTGCTGTATTGAAACAGCAAATGAATCCACCTTAGTAAAATTAGTCTGAATATTGGGACAATTTGGGGAGCCTACAGAGAAGAGAAAATAGCACCACAAGTACGACCAATTACTGACAATACTACATTTGTAAATGTTCTGAGCCCATGAAATTTGATATGAATAGCATCCAGCATCAGTAAACAATAAATGCAATTGATATATATATATGTGCAGCCTTTGTGAAGGGATTCCCCACACTGCAATCTCAGATCGAACATACTATGACAAAGCTATCATGCAGTTCAGTAAATTATAGCATGTATCCTGCACTGTAAAAATAGTGATATCTGTGGAAGGGTAGTGAACCTCACTAACGAAAGTGAGCATTACTAACTTTCTTTGGTGAGGTTCACTACCCTGCCACAGATATCGCTACTTTGATTTTACAGTGTGCGTGCATGGATTACATGTCATCCAGGTTATCTTGACTTTCATGAGCTGAAGATACAGGTCTTGATTTATGTAGTAGTGGCTTCTCACAATTACAAATAAAGATGCCATGGCAGCAAATTAGAGAGTATTATGCCGTCACAAAACAGTCATTTACAAGCGCACAATACTGGTACAAGTTCTCACCTTCTACAAAGATTATTGCAATGGAATTGGCACGGCCTTGGGCAGAACATTCCACATACGATCCATTACTCTCTGTTGGAATGTTGTGAACAGTGAAGCTCGTTGGGTTGGGAAAAGAGCCAGTATCTGATGAGCTCACATTTTCTAGATCTAACACTAGTGCCTCAGTGTTAGTAAAACCTGAAGTGCTACCCAATGTTTTCCAGTCTACTTTCCATACTGGAGCTACATCGCTACTGTTACAAGTGAATGTAACATTGCCCTTTTCTGGTACGACATATCCACCAAGTGTATTTGTTGGTAAAGCATCTCCTGATAGAGCTAGTATAAGAGTGCCTGAGAAAGGACAAACATGTATTCCAATGTACAATAAAGTAAGTTAAAATAACATAAAGCAGGAAGGACTAACATAGAATATACTTCATATTACTAGTAAACAGTAGCTAAGAAGAGACACTTAGTTAAACAGTGTTATAATATTATATAGTAGTAACTATGAAACCCGATGCTTTTTAGGCTGGCTGGCTGGACGTATAAGAGAGCCTATGCTAAACTACCAACCTGAGTCCACAGCCACCACTTGAGTACAGGCTACATACACTACAAGTGTAGTGTGAACAAGGAGCAACATCATCTGTAGAAGTGAACACATGTTTGAACAAGGAGTAACATGTTATACGTCCAGCCAGCCAGCCTAAACTAAGGACAAACATGTATTCCAATGTATTCCAATGTACAATAAAGTAAGTTAACATATAGCAGGAAGGACTAATTATAACATACAGTAAACTTCATAGCTATTACCAGAAAACAGTAGCTAGCTAAGTGAAGAGACACTTAGTTAAACAGTGTTATATAGTAGTAATAAAACCAGATGCTTTTTCAGGCTTGAATGTTAACTAGCTAGCTAGACGTATAAAGAGAGCATGTACTAATATAACTACCAACCTGAGTCCACAGCCACCACTTGAGCACAGGCTACGTACACTAAAAGTGTAGTGTGAACAAGGTCCTGGAGCAACATCATCTGTAAAAGTGCATGTACACATTATTGGACAAATTCGCTGTCTAAGCCGTTGACCAAGATCAGAATATCACAGTAGCTACGTACCTGTGTAGTTTCTCAGGCCCAAGCTACGCTCGGATCATGTATAATATTGAAACTGATCCCTCTGACTTCGTCTCCTCCGGCAGGGATTGATAATTTACTATGATTTCCGGTTTCTAAACATGTATAGCTAGCTGGATTCGTAGCTTTGCGCAACAACGTCTTTGACTGAAGCTACTGCAAGTTGCTGTAAGAAATCGCTATAATTAGCGTTTATATTGCATGCCACGTGGTAGTTAGTCACGTCCCAGCCCCCCACTTCCGCTGACAAAATGGCCCCGGAAATAAATGGAGGGTGAAAGTTGGGCTGGGGACGAAACTAGCAACGTGGCCACTGATATATAGGCATAGGGGCGCTTATATACTGCACCCTAATCCAGGGCAATGGCTGAGCTAGAGCAGGCCGGAGGTCAATTGCCGTTTGAGTTGCATATATAAATTATAATTGTATAGCTTCGTACTTGTACGCTGGCGCGTTCACTGCAGCAGTCAAGTTTCTTATCTTTCACATGCAATTAAGCGCCCACGGTGTGCCAAGACCCAGTTGCAAGTCCTCTATTTGCATGTTCCCATTCCCACCAATTGCATGCCAACCTCTGAGACTCGCATAGTGCCAGGATTATTATA
This sequence comes from Ianthella basta, assembly GCA_964019415.1. Classification (NCBI taxonomy): domain Eukaryota; kingdom Metazoa; phylum Porifera; class Demospongiae; order Verongiida; family Ianthellidae; genus Ianthella; species Ianthella basta. The sequence continues at coordinate 13,852,358 of OZ025868.1, read as the reverse complement.
ATTATTATAAGTACTTCATTCAATAATTATTTAGCTATACATGCACAGGATAGCACAAATTTCTGTATTCATTATGCACATTTTATCAACTGCATTGATGCCGTCAAATGAATTAAGGCACGTTGAAATTAAATTAGAATCGCTGCCTAATGTACTTGTAAACGTGGTATACATGTAATGGTCCAAGGCCGCCTGCATGTGGTGGGTATCCTCTATGTCTCAAATACATCTTCATGCATAGTCTTCAAGATATAGGGTCAGACTCTACTAAACAGCCTATAAATGAAAATTAATATTTTAATTTTCATCCAAAGGAACTATATATTACCCCATTTCTAATGTATCTATAGAATAAGATCTTCGTGTCATGTAGCAGATCCTATTGGGGAAGTGATAAATACGTAGAGCTTGATGTTAGTTATATATATAGATATTGAAGTTGCAAATAATGCAATGAGGGTCACAAAATTTGCATAGAGATTTGTGGCAAGCAGAAACTCACTAGCTTGGCTTGTATGATCGCAGTGGTAACGTCTGCACATATTCAGGATGTATAGTGCATTAATTATTAATAACTCTAATTTCATTGGCAATATGTTAACCATGTCTTGCATAAGGGGACTATACGTGAGTGTGTTGTGTAGTATATATGCATGCATGCATACAGGCTCACTTCCTCTCTCACAGTCAGTGATATGATGAGGCCTATGTAGGAGCACTGTGCATCACCTCATAAACCTCAGGGCTATTACATGATGTAAGTCACTTACAGATCTTGAACAGTGGCAGATATGGCCATATCATAGGTTAAATCTGCTGCCACAGTGTCTTCATATATGTTTTTCGATCTGTACCTCCATTCTGCGCACACAAACTGCGACACATGATCAATTGATATTTCAAGGACATTAACACAATCATTAAGATTTACCTACGAGACTATTACGTCCCTGTGGCAACTCGGAGCCAAGAGCATTACTCCTGACTACATGACTATTGGTAGCATTTTAACCATCAAGCATAAGGCTGCTGCTCCAACTTGAAATACATGTATGTATGCTCCTTTCACTTGCTGCTCTGGAAGCAGTAATGATCAGTTACTATGAAATACCAATTTATGAAAGGGAACACATACAGTACACACACACACACACACACACACACACACACACACACACACACACACACACACACACACACACACACACACACACACACACACACACACACACACACACACACACACACACACACACATTCAGGCACTCCAATGGTGTGTTCCCATGCTCCAAGGTACAGATCCTGGGAATCATGGTACAAAGGAGCTGCTTTCCCATAATATGAGATATAAATGTAGCAACACTCTGTCACTATTAATAATGATGAAATTTTCAATTCCATTAGCACTGATTAATTTCCTCATAAGGCAATGCAAGAAGGTACACTTTAACTGGGGTTACTCTTCCTGTTGACAATGTTGAAGTGAAAGAGAAGAAAGTCAATCAGTAATTAATTTAAATCTTCAGCTTTGAATTAACCCATTTCTAAACCTGTTTGTAGAATATGCACGAATAGTTATCTTTTACGGGAGCAGACAAAAGTTACCACAGTACTGGTAGCCATGGCAACCAATAAGACACCAACACTGTTGCTCCTGCTGCTGCTATGCTGAAAATGATATCAAAATTTAGCTTCAACACATTCTCTGGCTGTGAATGGACATGTAAACAAAAAGAAATGAACCTTGAAACAGAATGCTGTGCTGCTTGTCTACAACACGAGAGTAAAGAGAGCATACAACTTCACAAGTTCAGACCATCTCAATTCTTCCCGGTGATTAATTGTTATGAATGCATGTCACATGACTCATCACATCAGACCATGTTGCATGGAGTGACTGAGGTACTGTAAACTATGCCAGACTGAAGTGATTTTACATTAACCAATTGCAAACCATCGATTGCTATAGTTGAATTATGTACAGTGATTACTGACATGTTGTAGTAACCTTTAAGGCTTAGCATACTAGCACACAAGGTAGCCATGTCTTGTGTGATTGCTGTACAGAAATGACCAATGAGTCCTCCCGAGTAACTGTGGTCTCAACAATGGGACAATTTGAAGCACCTACGGAGAGGAGAATCTTATACCCTTGATTAAGATGGTCTATGTACCATGGTGACGCTAATGAAAGACAACGTTCGGAACTACACATGGTAAGGAAAGAGGGGGGAATGGAAAAACGGCAGTGAACCGGACCAGCACCGGCAACCTCCAGATCTTTAGCCGACCCTTTAGCAGCCGGGTCACTGGTCACCGCCAACAGCCACTGATCCATTCCCTCCTTGTATACCAATGTGGGCGGGCCCTATCCAGAGCCTCCTTTGAAACTCCCACACCGGCCACTGACTAATCAGTGACTTATCGGAAATGTTGTCTTTCCTTACCATGTGTAGTTCCGAACGTTGTCTTTCATTAGCGTCACCATGGTACATAGACCATCTTAATCAACATTTCTGATAAGTCACTGATTAGTCAGTGGCCGGTGTGGGAGTTTCAAAGGAGGCTCTGGATAGGGCCCGCCCACATTGGTATACAAGGAGGGAATGGATCAGTGGCTGTTGGCGGTGACCAGTGACCCGGCTGCTAAAGGGTCGGCTAAAGATCTGGAGGTTGCCGGTGCTGGTCCGGTTCACTGCCATTTTTCCATTCCCCCCTCTTTCCTTACCATGTGTAGTTCCGAACGTTGTCTTTCATTAGCGACACCATGGTACATAGACCATCTTAATCAACATTTCCGATAAGTCACTGATTAGTCAGTGGCCGGTGTGGGAGTTTCAAAGGAGGCTCTGGATAGGGCCCGCCCACATTGGTATATAAGGAGGGAATGGATCAGTGGCTGTTGGCGGTGACCAGTGACCCGGCTGCTAAAGGGTCGGCTAAAGATCTGGAGGTTGCCGGTGCTGGTCCGGTTCACTGCCGTTTTTCCATTCCCCCCTCTTTCCTTACCATGTGTAGTTCCGAACGTTGTCTTTCTTATACCCTTGCAAGATAAATTATAGAGACTGCTGATAGATAAAAATAAGATTGGTAGATGGGCCAACACAATTACAGTATAAAGGCCACACCATGCATGTCAGTTACTGTAGAGTAAATGCACCACAGTTGGTCATAGAATAAGACCACAAGTGCAAGTTACAGTGGGCCCTTATGTGGCAGCACAAGCACCATTCGCACCACCAAGTGCCAGAAAGTAAATGCGCTCAATGGTTGAAGAAAAAGAACACCAGCGCAAGTTACAGACGGTCAGAACTTGCACCGCTGCCATTGAAGGGCACGCTGCAGCAAGCAAATGTAAGCTTGCCTAAGGGCATGCCATTGTATTGAGAGTATGGGTAGAAATTTGTAAATAGAAGAATATTGTCTTTCATGGGCAGCTTCAGCTTTCTTTGATGGCCTATGTTACGTTTAGATCTAGCTCGTTTACACATGCAGCTGCTGTCTTGTATAGACAGCTGCAGCTCTCTTGGTGACCTGTGCAATATGAGAATTTGACCTGTGCGATATAGATAGTATTGCACAGGTGAAGCTTCCAGCCCTGGGCTCATATATAGGTGATATGAGATTTCTCAATTCATGGTTGCAATTGGGGATGAATAAAATATAATGTACAATTCCTGTGCACATGTATGAACTAACTATAATAATATAGCGTATGATTTCACCCAATGCAACTACCCAGCTGAAGGCTGTGAGGAGATAGTCAGGAACAACCCACAGAGCACCAACGGGTGGTACTGGGTTCATGACTCAAGTGACAATTTCACCAAAAGAGTCTACTGCTACCCAAGTGGACACACCTCCTGTGGAGAAGGGGTCTGGATGAGGATTGGCTACTTTGACATGGGGAGTAATCTTGCTGAGTATCCTGAACCACTTGAGCATTTTACAGTCAGTGGGAGTTGGTACTGCAGAAGGACTGCACTGCCATGTACATCTGTCCACTTCAGTGCACTGGGGAAGAACTACACTGCCGTCTGTGGAATGGTGGAGGGTTACCAGTTTGGGGTCATAAATTCCTTTTTTCACTCAACTGCATCTAAAACACCAGATGAGTTGTATGTAGAAGGTATATCCATCACTCATGGATCCTCCCCACGGCGTCACATCTGGACATATGCGGTGGGACTGAATGCCAACTCTGACTCAGGGTATGCTACCACTTCCCAGTGTCCATGTACTGCAGCAGGTACAACCAGCACTCTACCAACCTTCCTCAATGATGACTATTACTGCGACTCTGGAAATCCTAGCAGGAATAATTTTGTAAGATCCCTCTACCCTGACCGTCTGTGGGACAACTCTGGTCCCTCCTGTGTGTCTGGCTCCACTTGCTGTGACAATCCCGGCCAACCTTGGTTCAAGAAGAACCTGACACAATCTGCCAATGAAGATGTAGAGATGCACTGGTGTGCAGATGAGAGGCCAGCTATTGATGAAGCCACAGCCACTACTCGTGTGGAGCTCTACATCCGTGTGGATTAATGTGTGAATTAAACACATGAGAGTGTGAGCTACTGCTGTTAGTTTATTAGTCTTAGATCTGAACCAGTAGCTTGTATGCATACAGCAGTAGCAGTGTGTGATGTAGTGTTGAATAGAAGGATTATACAATAAACAGCTTGTAGTGTGCAGTGTATTACTGACAATGTGTGCATTGTATTCATTTCATCCACTTGGAATGTGGAATGCATTGTGTATACCTCTAGGCTTGACTACTGTGACATGCACGTGGTTGCAATTGGTGAAGCAACTTACTGCATTGCAATGAGTGTGCATGTGAGCAGGGTGCAGTGGTAGGCTGTGCATGCAACAGCAGATTGAGTCATATTTGCCATGTGGTAGGGATGGCCTCAGCTGCTTATGCATCATGCAGCTCTTCACTGTCCACCATTTTGTTGTGACGTCTTTTGCTAGAATTTTTCTTCAGACATTTCTTCTAAGGAAGTATGAGCCCCTTTTCAAAACCCTGCCTACAGGTCTGAAGGTGCACTTATATATACATACTCTGGCTGTTTGACCCCACCTCGCAGTATTGTATATACATGTTGGGGGGCAGAAGAGAACAGAGTGGAGTCTACTGGACTGACTAAAATGTAGCTACCACAAAGTCATGCAGCACATGTATAGAACCACTGTGTATGACTGTGCATGTGAACATACACAGTCACATACACAGTCACACACAGTGTCACACACACACACACACACAAACACACACACACACACACACAACACACACACACACACACACACAAAATGTGCACATGAAAACGCATGGTGCACACAAACAGACACGTGCACTACACATCCTAGGATGCATATAGTACAGTAACCTAGCCCAAGAAATAATAGTACAAGCTATGAAGTTATGAATACAGTCATTATATTACGCTTTATATATGCACACTATGCGCAGCATATGAAATATATAGCTAACTGTTATAGCTATAGCGCATAGTCAAGTGTGAGGTCATGAAACCATTTCCGCATTTCCACTTACTTGTTGAGCATGTATCAGTCAGTGTACATGTACATCTGTCCAGCTGACAGGTGAGGACGACAGGCAGCACCTTGTATAAGAACTAACTAGATAAGTTGTACGTAGATCTAGATATATCTATATCCACAAGCTCCAAAGTACTTGTATTGACAATGTTATATACATTAATGGACTATATATTTCTCATGTGTGCACAAAATGCATAGTGACAAGTAAATGCAGTAATTAATTGGCTTTGCCTGTGCATTTTGTGCGCACATGAAAAATAGTCCATCAGAACGCTATGTAGGGATTGTGGTGGTTGTTTGTATGCTGTAATACAAACGGAAAGTCGCGCTACTCCTGAACAGTAGTGAGAACCGACACAAGGAACCGCCTACAAGGAAGGGAGGCTGTACAGTATACAGAGATAACCTTACTTCCACGCGCGCGCGCGCCGTTGTGTAGAAAGCGTCGACACCTTTTTCCGTGTTTCGTCTTCTTATTATTATTACACCTGCCGGAAAAACCGTAGGAACAAGGAGGAGGGCCGGTCCATGCAAAGAGGGGGACCAACCTATCCCTGCACAACCCATGCAGATCATTAACACTCACTGACTTGAATACATTTGCACCATCCCTACATCTGGCAACATTTTGACGCGCCTCCTACTACTGCACAACCATTCCAGCTATTCATCTTTCCTTTTGCACATACAAGTACAGCCTTACCATTTACCTATCTCTCTGTTTTGCTGTGCTCTATCTTCCCTTTCCAGAAGGTTTATCCCTGCAAATTAGACTGCAATCTACTTTGCTGTGCTAAGCTCAAATGCAGTGTCAATACTTACCATAGCTGCTCATTACATCGCTGCCTGCAAACCACCACACCCACTTTCATGCCTACACTGTGTAGCTCTAGGCCAGCACAAACATTGCACACTTCACTGCCAATGTTTGTGAAGTTTTTCAACCTTCATACATCTATATCCAGGTAGCTAGTGTCTTACAGTATATCAGAACACATCCATACATATGCATGCATCACGGTGTACCAGACTCTGCAATTGCTATACAGTATAGTTGTACAGCCGTTACTCATCAGCGCTTTAGTCATGTACATGGGTGTATGCCTTCAGCTTGGTGATGTGTACATGGGAAGATGCACAGCTGGAATAGGCATGCAATCTTAATCGCATGCATGTAGCAGCCCACTCCAGCCACACAGCCACACAGCCCACTCCAGCCACACAGCCACTTATTGCACACTCACAATTGCATAACAACATGCAGGTGGAGAAATAGGGGATGGTAGCAAGACCACAAGCGCAGCAAAATGTTGCCAGATGTAGGGATGGTGCAAATGTATTCAAGTCAGTGAGTGTTAATGATCTGCATGGGTTGTGCAGGGACAGGCTGGCCCCCCTCTTTGCATGGACCGGCCCTCCTCCTTGTTCCTACGTTTTTTCCGGCAGGTGGTTTGCCATGCCCTTCAGAGACACACTGCACCATCCCTACATCTGCCCTTGTTTTTGAAGGAAACATTTTTACGCACCCTTGTTTCTCGACTTTTTATGGAATGCAAATTGCACATGGGCAACGGCTGATCTACTTGAAAGGCTTCTAAACAACAGTGACGACAAAGGAATGTGCTCCAAATGCATGGCAGGGTGTGTAGCACATTGTGGGATGTGGCTGGGTGGGCAACCTAGGGTAGTCTGTGGTGGGTGGGTGCAAGATGTATTACTTCTGTTTGACTAGCCTATCATTTCGTGGAGTTAGCTGTGCTATAGGCTAGGATGGCAGAACATGAGGGCTAGGGGGCTGTAACCCCCCCCCCCCCCCCCCCCAATTACTTATCCAGGAGGTCATGGTGGTAGGCAACACTGGCTTGTTCACAGAGAAACTCCCACAATCCCAATCATATTTTGCTGCCACTCTGACTCACTGTCTGGATGGATATTGGCTTTAGCTACGTATCTACCCACACCACAGGCGGTCTAGAGGTACGGGCGCCCCTACATGCACACAAAAGGGCTGCACCATACCTACACCATTGAATGCAGGATGACTGTGGAGAGGAACCAGAAGTGACAGCTAGCTCTCATCGCCAAGCGAAAGCGGAAATGTCGGCCGGAAGCAACCGCGCAGTAAGGGAAAATGGCTGCCAAATGGCACGGCCGCGGATAACCACCGAAACGGTGCGCGGGCGAATGTCGGTCGAAGCATCTCCTGTATGAGCCCTAGAACAGTCGTCTCGCCGCGTTGTGGATCTATTGAATCGCAACTGAAATAGGATTAGGCGAGCAAGTGTGTCCGAACGTGTAGTTACGTCAGCGTAAAATGGCGTCTTTCTCCCAGGAACGTCTCGCCGAGGTCTAGTAACCTCCATTTGTGGACTTGCTCGCGGAGTCATCAAACTTACAAAAGGCACTTACCCGTCGAAGTCGCTGTAGAATTGTGGATAAATCAGTCCCTTACTCATTATCGTTCGTGAGTTACAGCTGACGGAGAAGAATACGAAGAAGAAGAATAATAAGTTTCCTTCAAAAACAAGGGCAGATGTAGGGATGGTGCAGTGTGTCTCTGAAGGGCATGGCCAACCACCTGCCGGAAAAACCATAGGAACAAGGAGGAGGGCCGGTCCATGCAAAGAGGGGGACCAGCCTGTCCCTGCACAACCCATGCAGATCCTTAACACTCACTGACTTGAATACATTTGCACCATCCCTACATCTGGCAACATTTTGACGTGCCTCCTACTACTGCACAACCATTCCGGCTATTCAGCTTTCCTTTTGCACCTACAAGTACAGCCTTACCATTTACCTATCTCTCTGTTTTGCTGTGCTCTATCTTCCCTTTCCAGAAGGTTTATCCCTGCAAATTAAACTGCAATCTACTTTGATGTGCTAAGCTCAAATGCAGTGTCAATACTTACCATAGCTGCTCATTACATCGCTGCCTGCAAACCACCACACCCACTTTCATGCCCACACTGTGTAGCTCTAGGCCAGCACAAACATTGCACACTTCACTGCCAATGTTTGTGAAGTTTTTCAACCTTCATACATGTATATCCAGGTAGCTAGTGTCTTACAGTATATCAGAACACATCCATACATATGCATGCATCACGGTGTACCAGACTCTGCAATTGCTATACAGTATAGTTGTACAGCCGTTACTCATCAGCGCTTTAGTCATGTACATGGGTGTATGCCTTCAGCTTGGTGATGTGTACATGGGAAGATGCACAGCTGGAATAGACATGCAATCTTAATCGCATGCATGTAGCAGCCCTTTAGCTTGTTATTGCACACTCACAATTGCATAACAACATGCAGGTGGAGAAATAAGGGATGGTAGCAAGACCACAAGCGCAGCAAAATGTTGCCAGATGTAGGGATGGTGCAAATGTATTCAAGTCAGTGAGTGTTAATGATCTGCATGGGTTTTGCAGGGACAGGCTGGTCCCCCTCTTTGCATGGACCGGCCCTCCTCCTTGTTCCTATGGTTTTTCCGGCAGGTGGTTTGCCATGCCCTTCAGAGACACACTGCACCATCCCTACATCTGCCCTTGTTTTTGAAGGAAACATTTTTACGCACCCTTGTTTCTCGACTTTTTATGGAATGCAAATTGCACATGGGCAACGGCTGATCTACTTGAAAAGCTTCCAAACAACAGTGGCAACAAAGGAATGTGCTCCAAATGCATGGCAGGGTGTGTAGCACATTGTGGGATGTGGCTGGGTGGGCAACCTAGAGTAGTCTGTGGTGGATGGGTGCAAGATGTATTACTTCTGTTTGACTAGCCTATCATTTCACGGAGTTAGCTGTGCCATAGGCTAGGATGGCAGAACATGAGGGCTAGGGGGCTGTAGCCCCCCCCTCCCCCCCCCAAATTACTTATCCAGGAAGTCATGGTGGTAGGCAACACTGGCTTGTTCACAGAGTAACTCCCACAATCCCAATCATATTTTGCTGCCACTCTGACTCACTGTCTGGGTGGATATTGGCTATAGCTACGTATCTACCCACACCACAGGCGGTCTAGAGGTGCAGCCCCTACATGCACACAAAATAGCTGCACCATACCTACACCATTGAATGCAGGATGACTGTGGAGAGGAACCAGAAGTGACAGCTAGCTCTCATCGCCAAGCGAAAGCGGAAATGTCGGCCGGAAGCAACCGCGCAGTAAGGGAAGATGGCTGCCAAATTGGCGCGGCCGCGGATAACCACCGAAACGGTGCCCGGGCGAATGTCGGTCGAAGCATCTCCTGTATGCGCCCTAGGACAGTCATCTCGCCGCGTTGTGGATCTATTGAATCGCAACTGAAATAGGATTAGGCGAGCAAGTGTGTCCGAACGTGTAGTTACGTCAGCGTAAAATGGCGTCTTTCTCCCAGGAACGTCTCGCCTAGGTCTAGTAACCTCCATTTGTGGACTTGCTCGCGGAGTCATCAAACTTACAAAAGGCACTTACCCGTCGAAATCGCTGTAGAATTGTGGATAAATCAGTCCCTTACTCATTATCGTTCGTGAGCACACACATCTAGTGTCACACACACACACACACACACACACACACACACACACACACACACACGTGTACGTACGCACGCACACACACACACACAAACATAGCATCACACAAGCAGACACTCACGCACACACACACACACACACACACACACACACACACACACATGTGTACGTACACACACACACACATGTACACACACACAGTGTCACAAACACACAAACATAGCATCACACATGCAGACACACATGCACGCACGCACACACACACACACACACACACACACACACACACACACACACACCTTGGATATTGAACTTTGGAAGAAGGCCATCCATGGATGATGCCTTTCCGCCACAAAGTGGCAGACCGAACAAAAATGATTATGTTCAACTTGGCTGAGGAAATCGTCTGCCACGAGGGCGGGTCATCACACACTTGTGTCTAGCAATATCCTGTCTCCTTTTGAAGACACACACACACACACACACACACACACACACACACACACACACACACACAAAATGTGCACGAGTACCGCATTTGCATACCTAGGATGAATATAATACAGTAACCTAGCCCAAGAAATAATAATACAAACTTCAAATACATGTGTATGCACGTGTATGGGTGCAATCATGTACAATGCATACTGTGCATGTCACCAAGAGGCATGAGTATCACTTAGCTTGTGCCAAAGGTTAGCTGGTACATAGCCTAATTGTCTTGCTGAGTTGGCGCTAGCTGGCATACACCAGGCAGTCGCACTTCAAAGCTATTTCCACAATTCCAAAGTGGGGTGTTCAGAACGGAATACCCATTCAGATATGAAATTTCATCATAATATAAATTTTGTTGCTCACATAAGAGATTGGCAGTAGACTTCCCAAAGCTTTGATCCATTTGGCATGTCAGTTACGGTAATGCGATCCATCACTCACAATTTTCACTGTGTTAGTTCACATACCAGGCATTACTAGTTAGGTCCAAAAGAGCCTGGGCATGGCTTTACATGTTTACAGTACATGACTTTGTCTGTCACCAAATCTATCCAAAATTGCTAGAGTGTATACTGATCTGTGTGCTGTCATACTCCAAATGACAAGTAAGAAAAACTGTACACACGACCAATTTTTATCAGTCCCTCTATGATACAATGAATGTAACTGTAAATTTACTACTGACACCAGTGCATGTTGTAACGCTATGACAGATGAATGCCACACTGACAGATCAGATGGCAGAATCGCAGAACACCTTGGGTTGAATATGTTTTACAAAGCTGTACATAGTAGCTTTAGACAGACATACATTATATAATAGTATGTATTGGCATGTAAATCACTCATTATGAAGTAGGTGTGCGCACAAACACTTCTGTCATAGTTCAGGCTTCCTAGCTGTTGCCAGGAGGTGCTTGTATCTGTAACAATTAAGTGTAGTTAACAATTAGGTGAAGTTGTATTTAGCAGCTGTCCCATGTTTGGGTCATTTGTAGCTATAATAACCTGTACATCTTGTACTTGTTTCCTGTTACAATGTCAGTGCAAGAATTATAGCTATAATATTATACTGTAACACAGGGATGACTAAGTATAGACTTGTGTATGGCCATGATACAAGTACTGTGTATGGTCCATAGCTTGGATAGGTAACGACCAATAACATACATGGAGAATGGCAGATAGAGAGATCACGCATCACCAAACCGGTGGCAATTATATAGTACACCTATTTGCACAACATTGTGCTAGACTGTCACTGTCGGGTAGTAAGGCATGAAAAATACAGTTGTTGTACAATGTAAGTCAACAAGTTATGCACATGAGCACATTTCCTGTATAACGTTTTGTACCACAAGCATACACTGTCCTGTTATACTAGTGTATAAAAAATTCCTTTAGAATTAAAAGGGATCTAGGAATGGGCAGCAGAAAATGCACAGAAACAAGTAACAGTAACTCATGATGAACCACATTGCCATTGTACAGCTAGCTACATGGGCCCAAATGTCTAGCTAGCTAGTCCCATGTAGCTACAGGGGAATTAGGAATGCATAGCAAACTTCACGGCAATGTGGTTCATCCTAGTTTTGAGTTACTGTTGCTTGTTTCTATGCTTTTTCTGCTGGCCATTCCTAAATTCCTTTTAATTATATATAAAGGAATTCTTATACACTAGTTTGTAGTTTTTGCAAATCCAAAGGACTATGGTCACATCAGATTGATACCGGCCCTGACTAATACCCCTTCCTTTAAGTAGCTGTGGGTTGTGCAGAGTATCGAGCACAGTTGTGCCACTTTAGATGAAAGCGGCTGCTGTGTACCGTATGGTATATGTACCAGCGAAACAAAATGGCGGCATTGGGATATCTTTAATACACGGGGAAGACAAATTTCCTGCTCGCTCCAGCGTTGTACTTATCGGATTGCCACCGGCGCTCAGATCCTAGTCCTTGCCCTAGGTACGTAAGTCCTCGTACACGACGTGGTTCCGTAGGTGTCCTGTGTCGTGCGCTAGGACCGCGCAAAAATTCTGTGGAAAGAATATGAAAAGAACATGAGGTACGAGCAGCCTATGACGCTTTTCTTCTACGTGAACTCCAGGTTGCCTTTGGGTGCGCTGCCGACTTCAATACATGTAAAGAAACCTATCCATGGCCTTTAATTGTTCTTTGCCACAGCCGTTTGGCTACTTTCGCTGAAGCGCCCTAATACATTAAGATAAGGACGCCATTTTGAACCGGGCACATTCCTAAATAGACGTCACGAACGTGACGTCTGATATAACTGGAGCAACAAAGTGGTGGTCTTACATTACGAAAGACTATCTTTATAGAGATGTTGCCGCTGTGCTGTTGAACAGAGTGTTATGCATTAGCGAATGGCCTATGGAGGCATTGTAGTGTGCAAGTGGGTAAGTGTGCCCTGTATAGTGAAACTTGATGCGGCCCACATTGCAAAGAGCCTTCACCGAAGAGCACTGAGTTGTGTATATTATACAGAAAATGGCCACACAGGAATACTTTATAATTAGGTACATCCATGCCACTGTATCAGAAAATCATAACACAGCGATGTAGAATAATGCTATGCTGTTACAAGCAGCCTTGTGAGTTGATCACACTTTTACAGGGTTGTCAGGGTAACCGCTATTTGCATGCTTCTGATTAGTATTTGCTATGTGCTGCGAACCTTAGTGACTCTCTTTGAGCCTTGACTGTGTAGAACAGTAGCATATCCTGCATCTTGGACAGTGTCAGCATCAAAATGCTTGGTAACATCCCCTGGTGTGCAGAGAGGAGGAGGTGATACCGGTGGATGAGTGACTGTCTTTGTACTTTTCTGTTTAGAATTCAAAATGGCATCCTGCACTGTTGAGTATTCCATTGGGCTAGCTCCAAGTGCACGGCTGTGTGCTGCATTCTGAGCTGGCCCTTGCAACGAGTTCCCTTTGGCTGATGTTGTGTTAGGAACAACTTCAGCATATTCTGTAGTATTCCTACTCTTGTTTTCAATACCTCCTCGCTCTGTTCCATCCTGTGTGTTTGTTGGAAAGCAACTTTGCTTCATTGCCTATAATCCTCAATTACCAATCAATCAAGGTCACTTGAGGAAATTATGTATTAGTTATACCACGGCGCTGAGGTGTATATGGATTTTAGGCGCACGATGCCCGAGGGCGAGTGCGTCTAAAATCCATATACACTGAAGCGCCGTGGTATAAGTGATATATACCCCGCCTAGCGCGTCTAGGCTCTTATTCGAAAGGCGGGCTTCTTCCAGGGCGGCAGATCTGAAGAGCGGCTGCCAAGTTTATTTGAATTCGCAAGTGCTGCGAAGTTTTCGCCTGCAGTTAAGCCACTGGAGCAACACTCTAAGGGGCCAATGAAGTGACTAAGGCTTCTGCGACGTTCTCGGCCTTCGTCGGCTTCGAGGGTTCTTTGCACTCGTTACTCGACTTTCTGTTCTCCTTGAAATAGTGCGTTCCCACTGCTGCAGTGAGTTTGAGTGCCCTTGCGTACGAATTGGCGCACGAGCTCGCTGTTTCTCATCTGTGCACTGTGCGGGTCGCGTACATGGTTTATCTAGCTCGGCTACGGAGCGCTTTACATTGTTGGCTTGCGTGCATGGTTGCAGCGTGGTGGAGAGAGGTATTCTCCTTTTCAATGCTTTACGGACTCTTCCAAAGCCACGCAAAGTTGAAGCTGACTAAGTTGCTGCATTTGTGCATTTGTGCTTTGGTGTGATTTGACACATTCGTTGTTATCAATAACAATTCTTTGTTATCTTTCACACCTTCCATATTTGGGCTGGGATATAACAGGATTTAAGCGCCCCTGTGCATATATATGCTTCTTAAATCCTGTTATATCCCGGCTGGCTTGTTTACGCGATATATTTTCGCGCGGTTGCCATGGCAACGGGGTATATGATATAATTACCACATGCACTGTCTTTGGAACTACATTGTGCACGTATTTCCACAAAGCACTATGGTATAGTCTGTGCTGTGTCACAGACTACGTAGCCAGGTTACTCACCTTCTTCGGTTTCCCTTTCAATCTTCTCCTGAAGGGGGAATTGAAGATGTATAGATCATTACTTGTCAGTGGGAAGACAGCTAATATGAGTATGAAAGTACCCCATTGGCAAGCACAACATGAGTACAACTATAAGTCTTATAATAATAATGAAAACAAACCTTCTGTAGAAACGTGTCAATAGTACTATTGATACTAGCACAATGAGTATTGCCAGTACTGCCACAGCAATAATGGGTAGTCCAATAGTGAGAAAAGGATCCCCAACAGCACCACCTCCAGGATCTAGCTCTAACAATAACAGATACATGAAGGATGATTGAGTTTTCTCATTGTCATGGGCAGGTATGCACTATATCACACTATGTAGGATGGCTTTGTATGCCATACTCACCAACTCCTGTAGGTACTACAGTTGTTTGCACTGAATACATGTCACATGACTCATTGCATCCTGCCATGTTACATGGAGTGACTGAGATGTTGTAGACTGTGCCAGGCTGAAGTGAAGTCACATCAACTAAACCATCACTTGTTATAGTTGAATTGTGCATTGTGACTATTGACATGTTAGTTGAAGTAACCTCAACAGTGTAACACACAGTTAACCATGTCTTGTGCAATTGCTGTATTGAAACAGCAAATGAATCCACCTTAGTAAAATTAGTCTGAATATTGGGACAATTTGGGGAGCCTACAGAGAAGAGAAAATAGCACCACAAGTACGACCAATTACTGACAATACTACATTTGTAAATGTTCTGAGCCCATGAAATTTGATATGAATAGCATCCAGCATCAGTAAACAATAAATGCAATTGATACATATGTGCAGCCTTTGTGAAGGGATTCCCCACACTGCAATCTCAGATCGAACATACTATGACAAAGCTATCATGCAGTTCAGTAAATTATAGCATGTATCCTGCACTGTAAAAATAGTGATATCTATAATAAAGTAGTGATATCTGTGGAAGGGTAGTGAACCTCACTAACAAAAGTGAGCATTACTAACTTTCTTTGGTGAGGTTCACTACCCTGCCACAGATATCGCTACTTTGATTTTACAATGTGCGTGCATGGATTACTTGTCATCCAGGCTATCTTGACTTTCATGAGCTGAAGATACAGGTCTTGTTATATGTAGTAGTGGCTTCTCGCAATTACATATAAAGATGCCATGGCAGCAAATTAGAGAGTATTATACCGTCACAAAACAGTCATTTACAAGCGCACAATACTGGTACAAGTTCTCACCTTCTACAAAGATTATTGCAATGGAATTGGCACGGCCTTGGGCAGAACATTCCACATACGATCCATTGCTCTCTGCTGGAATGTTGTGAACAGTGAAGCTCGTTGGGTTGGGAAAAGAGCCATTATCTGATGAGCTCACATTTTCTAGATCTGACACTAGTATCTTAGTGTTACTGAAGTCAGTAGTGCTACCTAATGCTTTCAAGTCTACTTTCCATACTGGAGCTACATCACTACTGTTACAAGTAAATGTAACATTGCCCTTTTCTGGTACGACATATCCACCAGGTGTATTTGTTGGTACAGCATCTCCTGATAGAGCTAGTATAAGAGTGCCTGAGAAAGGACAAACATGTATTCCAATGTACAATAAAGTAAGTTAAAATAACATAAAGCAGGAAGGACTAACATAGAATATACTTCATATTACTAGTAAACAGTAGCTAAGAAGAGACACTTAGTTAAACAGTGTTATAATATTATATAGTAGTAACTATGAAACCCGATGCTTTTTAGGCTGGCTGGCTGGACGTATAAGAGAGCCTGTGCTAAACTACCAACCTGAGTCCAGAGCCACCACTTGAGTACAGGCTACATACACTACAAGTGTAGTGTGAACAAGGAGCAACATCATCTGTAGAAGTGAACACATGTTTGAACAAGTTCGCTGTCTAAGCCGTTGACCAAGAACACAGTTTCACAGTAGCTGGATACGTACCTGTAGCCTCTAGGCCCAAGCTACGCGCTCACGCTAAGAATCCGATCGCTTTGAATTCGTCTCTTTCCAGCAGGAAATGATATTGTGACCCATTACTGTCATTCTTATTCGGATATCCGTTTCCTAACCTGTGCAGCTAGCTGTATCCATGCGAAACAGCTTCTTCGCCTGAAGCTACTGCAAATTGCGGCAAGAAATTGCTAGCCCTTGATATCGCCACGTGGCCACTGATAGGCGGCGACCGTAAAAGTGGCAAGAACTCGAAAGGAAAGACCTTAAACCAAATTTCGGATCGGCGAGGTTACTCACAGTACGCCTCTTCGTAATTCTACCACGTTTCGTGTAGTTCGGTCCAGAATTGAAGGAGATTATCCCGAACAACGAAAATGTGCGTTACGTTTATTATAATAAGATAGATTAACAGTCTGCATAGCTAGCCACACAATATGGTAGTTTCACATGTAACCCAGACCACGACATCTCTTCCATTTAGTCATTTTCAGTACTTTCATGGAAGGAACTGTCTTACATCATAACCATCTCTGCTACAGTGTCAATAGTTCTTAGACATTTTACACACATGCACATGTGTGAGGATAATGACTAAATCAATTGAATGTGCCATCACCTGCGTGTTCCAGTTTCCAGGGAAAGCTTAAGCTTAGATCTGAGTTTCACATAGTGCCAGGAACACCTTCTTCACTTCAAGTACTTCATTTCATTTAACCACAGTTGGCATCCATTTCAGTATGCACAATTCATCTACTGTGTCAATCACGTCAAATATAATATCGTAATATGCATGCAGAACATTGTGCAAGATTTTTCATTAGTTACTTCATGGTTACGACTGCATAGAGCCTATAGCTATGCAATTATTCTGAGCCACTGAACATTTTGTGTGCTTTACACTCATCTTTCTGCATAACATTATCAACTCAAGCCGTATAATAGTTCTGCAACCCAACAGGCAGCTACGTAGTTGCAACAATTATATCCATGATAATTATTGTTTCCAGGATGAATGTACCCTGGAAATGAATGCACAAATATTAACCAATCCTTCCCTTTCAGAGTTGTTGAAAAATCTCTAAATATAATACTCAGACTACATTGTTCTTATTTCGAGATGTGCAGTTGCCATCTCCAGTGGCTGATATGCAGGGTTGGCCTCCATTACAACATCACTGCTGGTCATGGTCCCAGTATGCTCTTTATTTTGTGGTTCAGTTGCTGAGGGTGGTCTATCAGCATTAGCTATATCCACACTTGAACTCTGCATCACAATTATCTATATTTTGAGAGCATTCAGGGTCACTAAACTAGTAATATAAACCATATAAGTGGCTGCTATATTATACTCCAATGTGAAGTCCATTGAGTTGCATGCATGCCGCTCTTTAAGTATAAGTAGTATTGACTAAATAATAAAAAGTAATATTCAGTAACACCAATTTATGCTCTGGCACACATACATACTGTCACATGCACACACACACACACACACACACACACACACACACACACACACACACACACACACACACACACACACACACACACACACACACACACACACACACACACACACACACACACACACACACACACACACACACACACACACACACACACACACACATACACACACACGCACATGCACATGCAGACACTATACATTGGTCATTGGTATAATTATATATGTGTAGAAATGCTGCCAAGAGGTATAATACACACTCTGTGTCTGTACTCTCTACTATGCAGTAAGTCATTACACACTTTCTGACAGGAATAGCTATAGCAGTCCCTCTAAGTCCTCTTATACAGCTGCATGCCCACTACACCATATTGTAACTCTTCACTCACTGCATGAGGTTCATACATGTGACACATGCACAACTCCTGTCCAAAGCAATTGAGGAGTGCCTACTCTGACCACTAATTCCCATGTCCCATTCTGTATGGGAGCAGAAGAGGAGAGAAGTGGAGTCTAGTAGTCAACACACATGCAGGATCATCCCCCATATACAGCCAGTAATCCTCGTACCTTGTGCATGAATATATAAGTGTGTCCATGTGGCTGCATTCATTCAATAGCATGAGCTATCAATTGTAGCCTGCAGCTGCTTATTTAGGCTGAAGATCAAGGAACCTTAGACAGCTCAACACAATGGTCATATTGTAAAAGTGTACTTTTATAATGCACATTTACAACAGCTATAGTAGTGTGGATACATTGAAAGAGGAAGAGTCCATTCCAGTCACATTATTGAGAGTAGGAAACTATAGCTTGCAGTAGGTGGCAGCATGGGAACATATTGTGTAGATGTTTTGTTGAAAGTACAATTTATAGTGTACGGACTTTGTACAAAATGTAGTGCTTACGTATAATTATGTTCTTAGGTGCACAAGAAATGCTGTTACATTCTACTGCACTCAATCCCTTCCCACTGCAGAATAGATGAGGTTCAGTATACGTACTGATTCTGAAATCCAAACTGCTCGAGTCCTAGTGAATACAACTATAATGCACTTCCAGGGATGAATAACATACAATTTCTGTGCACATGTATGGACCAACTATTACAGCATGTGATTTCACCCAATGAATGTCCAAGCATTAGTGTGAGTGAACCGTTCTGCTGTAGTGTCCACTCATGACAACCATGGGATGTCATACAGTGTCTGCAGTCCTCTTCATACTGACTGCCTCAGCCTGGTTGGTAGCAGGACTTACTCACACTTGTCCACTGCTACCTGAAGCTTTCTGTACATACCTTACCGCACTCATTCTCTTCCCACTGCAGAACAGATGAGATTAAGTATACTGATTCTGAAACCCTCAACCACTTGAGCGTTTTGCCATCAGTGGGAGTTGGTATTGCAGAAGGAATGCACTGCCATGTATAATATACATCTGTCCACCTCAGTGCACTGGGGAAGAACTACAATGCAGTCTGTGGAATTGTGGAGGGTTTACCGTTTGGGCCCGCGGGTCATAAATTCCATTTTCATCCATAAAATGCATAGGCAAAGCCAAATAATTACTGCATTTAGTTGTCAATAGCAATATTTCTTTTTAAACCATTCTGTATATTCTTTGGATTGGGAAAATAGAAGAAAGTTAGAAATTATGAGAATCACAGGAAGGATAGGGAATGCAATTATATATGCTTTATATATGCACACTATGCACAGCATACGTAGTATACATTAGCTAACTGTATAGCTATAGCGCATAGTCAAGTGTCAGGGCATGATCCCATTTCCGCATTGACACGTACTTGTTAGCTCATGATCACATCTCCTTGCCTCTTACGTGAGTGTGACCACATTGCACAACTTCATGGTGAAGTATTCCGGGTTCTTGGAAATACTTGTCTGCTTCATGCATGCACCAGTAAGTATGACTACCCATAGGTGTCCCTTGACTACACTGCTCATAGTTGCTAATGAGTTTCCTGAATCACATAACAAATCCCAGTACCAAGACTATTGGAAGGAATCTTTAGTTTCCAATATGTTCTCTACGTACAATCAGAAAGAAAGTGTACCGGCGGATGCTATGTGCAGTCGTGTGGCTGAAGGCTCTGAGACAGCAATGCAACACACTGCCTGCATTTCCACATTCATGGAAAGATTGTATATGGGTCACCTCAACATGAGCACTGCACGGTAACGTGGATTACCTGTAACTGCATGGTTGTAACGAATGACTTGGTACTGTATGTGGCATGTGTGTGTGTATGCACAAAAGAAATTTCAGCAATGAATCGAGTTTCAACCAATCTATTATACATTTACTGGTGGCCGACTGATGCATGCTTGTTAAAGCATTTCTGCCTCTGTGCTCAATGCAGTCGTGTGTGTGTGTGTGTGTGTGTGTGTGTGTGTGTGTGTGTGTGTGTGTGTGTGTGTGTGTGTGTGTGTGTGTGTGTGTGTGTGTGTGTGTGCGTGTGTGTGGTGTGTGTGTGTGTGTGTGTGTGTGTGTGTGTGTGTGTGTGTTGTGTATGCCCACATGCACAGTCACACACACACACACACGCACACACACACACACACACACACACACACACACACACACACACGCACACACACACACACACAAAATGTGCACATGAAAACGCACGGTACATACAAACAGACACGTGCACTGCACATCTGCATACCTACGATGCATATAGTACAGTAACATAGCCACAGAAATAATAGTACAAGCTATGAAGTTATGAATACAGTCATTATACGCTTTATATATGCACACTATGCACAGCATATGAAATATATAGCTAACTGTTATAGCTATAGCACATAGTCAAGTTTGAGGTCAAAAACCATGTACCCACTTACTTGTTAGTTCACATCTCCTTGCCTCTTACGTGAGTGTGACCACATTGCACACCTTCAAGGTGAAGTATTCCGGCGGGGTTCTTTTACATACTTGCCTGCTTCATGCATGCATCAGTAAGTATGACTACCCTTAGGTATCCCTTGACTACACTGCTCATAGTCGCTAATGAGTTTCCTGAATCACATAACAAATCCCAGTACCAAGACTATTGGAAGGAATCTTTAGCTTCCAATACGTTCTCTATGTACAATCAGAAAGAAAGTGTACTGGCAGATGCCATGTTCAGTCGTGTGGCTGAAGGCTCTGAGACAGCAATGTGTGTGTGACACTGCGTGTGACACTGTGTGTGACACATGCACAGTCACATACAGTGTCACACACACACACACAGTATTACACCCAAACCCACAGTGTCACACACGCATACACACACACACACACACACACACACGCACACACACACACACACACACACACACACACACACACACACACACACACACACACACACACACACACACACAAAATGTGCACATGTAAACGCACAACGCACACAGTCATGCAGCATATAGTCTGTATAAGATCAATAGCACAATGGCATATGAGTCAATCCATGCAATGATTAATATATATATATATATATATATATAAATTATCTATATATACCGTATCATTGTCCTAAGTGGTAACTATATTCACTGGTGTAATATTAACATTGGTAGATGAATTGAAATGATTTCAGGTTTCATGCACTCCAACCTTTGGCTAGAATGCCAGAGGTTTGACTTAATATCTGCAAATCTATTCAATGTGAGACTACCAGATGAAGATGAGTTTCGTATCACATCATTAGCTGATGATTTTTTAGATGTTCTGACACACAATCTTCCATTTATGAATGCGCAACATGACTAGAGCTAGTGCCAACCTAGCAACTTCACTGAACTGGAGTTGTGTTCGTAGTTACAGATTCCTCAAGGATTGTTTACAATCCGTAAGAGAATGGATTGTAAAAGGAAGTGAAGTATATATACATGCTAGGAGGGATCTAGAGCATGTACAGACGTTTTCAGGTTGGTTGTCCACACCGGGCACCGGGTACCGAAGTCAAATCATGGTATTATAAATAAACATAAGCAGTATTGTCTAGCTCGCAATCTATGTCAACACTAGATTTTGCAATTATACTGTAAGTATGTGTATGAATCTGTATAATATCATGCGAGCGTTTCCCGGATACCAGTGCACGGTGTGGACAAGCAATTCAAAAAGGTCTGTATCAGTCAGTGCACATCTGTCCAGTTGACAGGTGAAGCTGACAAGGCAGCACTTTGTATAAGAACTAACTAGATAAGTTGTACGTAGATCTAGATATATCTATATCCACAAGCTCCAAAGTACTTGTATTGACAATGTTATATACATTAATGGACTATTCTTCATGTGTGCACAAAATGCATAGGCAAAGCCAATTTAATTTATTACTGCATTTACTTGTCAATATTAATTTTGCCATTAGCAATAGTTCTTTTAAACCATTCTGTATATTCTTTGGATTGGGAAAAAGGAAGAAAGTTGGAAATAATGAGAATCACAGTAAGGATGGGAATATAATAATTGCTTTATAATAAATGCACACTGTGCACAGCATATGCAGTAACTATCTGTAACTATAGCGCATAGTCAAGTGTGAGCACATGAACTCATTTCTGCATTGACACGTACTTGTTAGCTCATGATCACACATCCGTGCCTCTTCCGTAAGTGTATGACCACATT
>OZ025868.1:13764622-13827122 GCA_964019415.1 Ianthella basta | reverse complement strand
ACACACATACACACACACGCACACACACACACACATACACACACACACACACACACACACACACACACACACACACACACACACACACACACACACACACACACACACACACACACACAAAATGTGCACATGTAAACGCACGGTGCACACAGACACATGTGACCTAGCCCAAAAAATAATAATACATACTTCAAATAACATTTGTTCATACTTGTGTATGCACATGTATGGGTGCAGTCATGCACTATGCATTCCTCATCTCACACATCAATCCCGTGCATGTCACCAAGAGGCATGAGTATCACTTAGTTTGTGCAAAGGGTTAGTTGGTACACAGACTAAATGTCTTGCTGAGTTGGCGCTAGCTGGCATACATGCACCAGAGAGTCGCACATCAAAGTACTTCCTAAATTCCAAAGTATATATAATTATAGCAGCGGCTACAAGGCCGACACACCCTGTCACAAAGGGAATTCTCCAATAAGTCCTGGGGGTAGCATGAGGGTTACTGGGTCTGACGCACCCTTAGACTCTTCAGTACACTGTATTCATTCATGTGTAAATGACTTGTGGTCTCTAACCCTGAGCTAATCTATTCACAGAGTGGGTGTCTGTTCAAGGTGCTCATGAGGTATTCTTCAAGCTTTGAAGTGGATGGCAAAGTATTAGGGCATTTATTGATAATACTGTACTTACACTAGGCAACCCTTGGGTATGCAGCTGAGTTACTGTTCAATAATACAATCTAATCACTGCTAAATCAATGTTACGGTTCGCTGCATGGCCGTGATTGGTTGCAGCTGATGAGGATTCCAATTTGTATAATGCAACCACACTTGGAATTGTTACATTGCTGTGTCAATGTACATTCATCTCCTAATGATAACAGGTGTGCTAGATACACATACTTTACCTGCACTTGAAACACACTTTAATTATACTGTTATATTGTGTCATAACGATACACACTTGACATAGCAATCCTGTGCGGTGGTCCTGATTTTAACAGCAGCATAGTTGACAATGTGAGATGTGAAAAGTGCTGCAATTATATTGAAAATGTACCTTTACAGTGTGAGAATACAAATGAACATTTGATGGTACTGAGTGCATGGGCTGTATATGTGATGATGAAGCCACAATGTCATAAATGAATATATTACAATTATATCGGATGAATGAATATATTACGCTTTTCTGCACATAGCACTATGCTGCATAATATTTGACAATGTATTGTGATATATCTACAGGATTCTTGCTGCTGTGTGTTCATGAACTACATATCATACAAAGCTGCTGGGGGGTGAATCTGCAAGGACTGCAGAAGTTTGATCTACACTTTGCACTGCGTTCCGCACCTTAGTGATCTTCCTTAACTCTCGACTGTGAGGCAGAGAAGAATACCCCACATCCAGAACTTGGTCTGGAGACAAGGAAACCATTGGTGATGGAATGGGTGGCGTAGAAGGCGGGGAATATAGTGGCACACTGGGTGTGTGAATCAGTGGAGCTCTAGCTGAGGCACTCCCGGTCCTGTGAATGGCATCGTGGACAGTTGCATATTCCACTGCACTAGCACCTGATGCCCGGGGGAAGGTAGCACGTGGAGGTGGCCCTGGGACTGAATTCCCTCGAGCTGAATGGTTGCGGCGAACAGCTTCATCACATACCAACCTTTTTGCACTCCCGTCATCAGCAGTGTTAACAGATTTGCTTCCTTCTGAATGAAAATGACACATTGTTAGCTCAGCATAGATTGATTCAGGTTGACTGTTGGAGACCTCTGCTCTGCCCTGCACACAAAAGGCAAACTTGAAACTTCAAACGTAGAACATCACAAGAAGCATGATTGCTGGTAATAGCCCACATTACTGTTTAATCAAGGTCAATTATAGAGCATATGACACATTCACTGTATGTAGTGTCTGGCATGTAATTCAGTTATAATGCACAGTGTCACACAGCACTTGTCAGCATAGTCTATGTTGGCAGTTAGTCCATTAGTACTTTGTCTTACAGGTTGCATACCTTCTGTCTCCTTCTCCACCTGAAGTGAATAGGGTTGGAATATACATGAACAAAGGTAATTCAAATGGAATATGTACACATAAACACTTCTAAGTATACAGAAATGAAGTGTATGCGAAATAGATTCATACACCAGCAATATGTTATAATATGGTGGAGTACATGGTATTGTACCATTGTGAGTATATATGCATACCTTGCGATGTAAAACAGACTTATCAATGATAGAGCCACAATGAATATCAATAGCAGAGCCAGAGCAGCCAAACCGGCCACAATTCCAATGAAGATTCGCTGCAATGGAAGTGCTGGAGCAGGAACACCGATACCATTTCTTGTCCCTGAGAAGAGCGTGCCGACGAGATAATAAAAATATTTGTATATGTTTTTGATCAAAGAAATGCGTTTCATTCCCAAATGCACCATATTGTATACATGTTTGCTGAACAGTTTGCAGCCTTGTAATATAAAGTCCATATAACATTTTATGCATGAGTGTGCAATTACTTACCATTTGCAGCTGTTTGTATTGAATGTATTTCACATGACTTGTTGCATCCGGCCATGTTACATGGAATAATTGAGATGTTGTAGACTGTGTCTGGTTGAAGTGAGGTCACTTCAAATGTTTCTTCATTTATCAATGTTTCATTGAACACCATTGAATCATTGAAGGAAGCAACTTCAACATAGTAATACTTGGGCAGCCACATTATGCTCGACGTCTGTAATGAAACAGTCAGCATTTCGCTAGCATAGGTAGTCTGAAGTATGGGACAAGTTGGGTAACCTGTATATACAGGGCAAGAAATTAAATGTCATTGTAAGTGTTTAAGTCTTGAATGGTGACAGGTATCTCCATAAATACACTATAATTATACATAATGTGTATTGCATACTTCATTGCCACACTGTGAGTCCATGGCTGAACAAATTCTTTCTCAGAATAGTTTTCGTCTAGTTCAATACCAGCGAGACGATGTATTCAGTTTCAACTTTGCTGAATGCACTGGTATTCTCACCCTTGATTTCTCACATTCACTCTGTATTCTCGCCCTTGAGGTCATGCACACACTGGCTCAAGAAGCTGCCAATAATTGGCTGTGCATATATAATACTACCCAGAGCAATACACATTTTAACATAAAATGCTATGGATGCTCTCACCTTCTACTAAGACTAAGATCATTGCAGCGGTACTTGGTGTGCCATTTGAGCACTCCACAGATGACCAGTTGCTCTCAGGTGCAATATAGTGAATGGTGAAGCTCGCTGGATTGGCCGTTGGATTATTTGTGTCAGGTGAGCTCACATTACAAAGATCACTACTAAGTCCTGCACTAGTGGTGAATGTTGCAGTGCCACCTTGGATGCGCAGGTCTACTGTCCAAAACAGAGCACCACCTGAGCTACTGTTACAAGTGAATGTAACATTTCCCCTCTCTGGTACAACGTATCCACCAGGGATAGGTAGGGCATCAGCTGAGAGTGTGACTGAGAAAGGACAAACAAGCAAACACGCAATATGCCAATTTAAACATTTAACACACAGATCAAATAAAGAAGGTATACATAATGGGAAATTCTACTATATATATCCCTTGACCTGTCAACTGACGCTGGCTTTAATTGACACAGGTGCTTCAGTTGGTATGAAAGAGATCAACTTACCCGAGTCAACAGCCACAACTTGAGTACACACCGAGTATGCCAACAATATAGTATAAATGCCTCGGATTACCATCACCTGTAAAAGGGTATACCAAATTCACAGTATTGAGTAGCTATAGCCACAACACCACAATATTCTTGGTAGTCCATTATACTACAATATAGGAGTCACTAACTTGTTAAAATAAGCACTGTTTGTAGCATATACGATTACTCTCAATAATGCCTACTACGTCCAACAGACTGGTCGGGTAGCTATAGAGGCACTGTATAGGAAGTGGGTATTGAATTACGACGGAAACAGGAAATTGAGGCGTCTTCAATGGTCTTTGTTATTCGAAGCTAGTCCGTACTTAGCCTCGTCCCCAGGGCCTTCGCGTTAACTCCCGCCCACGCTAATTATCGCGGACGGCCTACGAGGCTAGTCCGTACTATACTCGTTGGTCTGATTCAGGTGCAGATACGCGTACGCTGTGTAATTGGGACCTCCCGATGGCTCTGTAGGCTCGGGAACTGGGGCGGAGGACAATGTTGCCGCTACTGAAGTAAGCCAGCTAAGCCATGCACCCTCTATCAACTCCTCGGCGAAAGCGACAGTGCCTAAGCTAATGCCTAGTTGGCATATTTCAGTATAGCGGCACAATCACCTTTCAGAAATCGCTTAGCGCAATTCCCGTCTAGGCCATCGCCCTACTTGCCACTGTTCCAGAGCTCCATCAAGAGTGACTGGGCTGATTGAGCGAACCAAATTTACAGCTTCGCGGTGGTATTTATAACATGTATACGTACTCAGTACCATGCGTAGGGTGATTGCGCCATTTCCCGGACAGCTAACAATAAACCAGCGAGAAAAGTCAGGAAAGGATGTACTTCAGCAGAACAACCGCTTGTATTTACTGGAAAAACATCTGTTCCTCTAGAAGTGGCGAGAAAACGAGCCGTTTCATCGAAATCGCCTAGCGAGACCATCCTCAGTCGCACCCGCCATTTTCCCTACTCCCGGACATTTTTTCCTAAAGTGGGACAGGCATTAGGAATTGTGGTGCTTTTGTTTAAACTAGTTTAAGTGGATAATATTGGTTTTACAACCATGGATCAACATTCAGCGCACTTCCAAAAGGATTGGAGAAGGTTGCTAGAGTCAGATAGCCCTACACAACAAAGATGATGCCATTTGGAACAACTGTCACAGCAAATCCATGTGCCCTTTTCATCAGTTCAACAGGTGGCGCAAAATCCTTCATCCACCTCCCCAGTATCAATCTGCACATGTATGTCTGCCTTTACTTTGCTTGGTTATCATCTGTGAATTTAAATCAGCAAGCAAAGTGTGAATGTTTTCCTGCTGTCCAACAATTGGCAACTGCAGTAACTAATAGGCATTGAGTTTTACTAACTTCTCTCAAGTACAGAAGTTAGTGTCTATTGTAGCGCATGCAGTTCGATCACCAACGAGTTCAATGTATCTTTCCGTAAGCAGATCCGGCCAACCGTTCGAATTTGGCGCGCAATTGAAGATGGTGCAATTCTTAGCTCCTCCTACTTCCTGCCAATTCTTGATTCTTCGGAAGAGATAAGGTAGAAGGAATCGGTGTCCAGCTGCCGAACGAAGGGTGCTCGTCCCGTTTTGACTGCGGATTCTTAAACCCTTCTAGTGCAAGTATCAACCAAGCGTGGCGTTAGCTCGAAGTTTAGCCTGTCTGTTTCGTACGACGTACACTTTTGCGAAGTGTCCGGGTATTGGCGCTGTCCCGGAAATGGCGCAACTACTCTATATACTTTTTTGAGAATCCAGGTGTGACAAGATGGCGGGTGGAGACCCCTTACCCGAATCAGGAGCCGCCCTTGTCGCAAACCTTCCGATCGACTGGCGAGTTGTCAACGCTGACCTACAGGCTGACCTAGATGTCCTACATCACCAGTTATTACTTGCCTATATAGCCCCTAAATTGTATCCCCATACAGTCCTTTTGTTCCCCAAAGTTATGTTTTCCCCACTTTGTTCCCTCTAGCTTTTTCTCACCCTTACCTTGCCAGGGCATTCCCTAGCAATGCAGTTCCTACTGCTTAGCAACCTGTAACCCTGTATCCGAGATTCTAACCCTTTTCTATCACACCATTATCACTGATTGTATGCAGCTAGACCCCCTAGGCCTGCAGGAGTCTGGCGCGCGAAACTAGCGTATTTCCTACACTATACATAATGATTTTGCTATTATTATGTAGCAAACGCACTTGCAAGCAACTTCACCCAAGTCTTGTTTACAAGTCCATTGCTGTCTGCATGCATTCGTTGTATCATTTTATACAATGTCATAATTTTACACCTTACTTATATAGCTATGGGTAACTGTGTGTGACCAATCAAATTCTAGGATTATGTTTGCATGTGTAGAAGAAGAGGCTCATTGCTACGTTGTTCAATATAGGCGAATACGTAGTTTGTGGGCAATACGTAGCAGATTATTCAACAACTGAATGCAGGACGTTTCGGCCCGAAGGCCTTCGTCAGCTGCATACAAAACAAAACAGTTTTGTACGCAGCAGACAAAGGCCTTCGGGCCGAAACGTCCTGCATATACAAGCTTGTTAGTGTAAAGTGTGTATTATTTTTTTATGAATTATGTAGACCCATGATGTAGATCACAATAGAATTATACACTAGCTATACCTATATACGTATGCCTCCCATGAGCTTTACAAACATGCATTACCCAATGGATGTTTGTTGCTATAGAAAAAAGTCTGGCCAATTTGCTTGACCAAGGCAAAGAAGACCGCAGAGAGGACAAGCTGCAAAGAGAAAGATTGGAGAAGATTGAGTCGGAAGGTGATGCTGTCACAGTGTACCATGCAGCAGGAGGAAGAAAACCTGTCCCAGCTCAACCAGTGGGCCAAAGTCAGCAACATTTACAAGGAAGTTAGCCCCCCCCTCTAAACCCACTATTTTCTTTTTCATTGGCCACACCCCCTGTACACATAACTATGTTACTGATTGGCTAAACACATGCACACATAGGCGAATACGTAGTTTGTGGGCAATACGTAGCAGATTATTCAACAACTGAATGCAGGACGTTTCGGCCCGAAGGCCTTCGTCAGCTGCATACAAAACAAAACAGTTTTGTACGCAGCAGACGAAGGCCTTCGGGCCGAAATGTCCTGCATTCAGTTGTTGAATAATCTGCTACGTATTGCCCACAAACTACGTATTCGCCTATGTGTGCATGTGTTTAGCCAATCAGTAACATAGTTATGTGTACAGGGGGTGTGGCCAATGAAAAAGAAAATAGTGGGTTTAGAGGGGGGGGCTAACTTCCTTGTAAATGTTGCTGACTTTGGCCCACTGGTTGAACTGGGACAGGTTTTCTTCCTCCTGCTGCATGGTACACTGTGACAGCATCACCTTCCGACTCAATCTTCTCCAATCTTTCTCTTTGCAGCTTGTCCTCTCTGCGGTCTTCTTTGCCTTGGTCAAGCAAATTGGCCAGACTTTTTTCTATAGCAACAAACATCCATTGGGTAATGCATGTTTGTAAAGCTCATGGGAGGCATACGTATATAGGTATAGCTAGTGTATAATTCTATTGTGATCTACATCATGGGTCTACATAATTCATAAAAAAATAATACACACTTTACACTAACAAGCTTGTATATGCAGCTATGCATGGCTGGACTCGATCATGCACAGAGCTGGTTTAGAGCAAGCAACTCATCAAGCATGAACTTTGATCAAGAACAGCGAATGTATATGTAGCAATTTTGATCACTTTGTGATTAACCAATCAGTTGTAATGTTGGCATTTTGAATTTAAACAATGCCTTGAAATTCAACATAGCTATTATAGAAAGATTCATTCAGCTGTCATGATCAATTCAGGATCAGATGACCTCAAATCCACACACCATGCAGAGTAGGCATTACTACATCAATTACATTATGCACCATCTGCATGCTTCACGACCCAAACAGTAGGCAAGCTTCAACATTACTGCACCAAGAAACAGTGTAAGTTGGCAGTTGAACACAAGAGACACACTCTGCTCTCCCCACAATTATGCAGCTGATGCCGTACTTTCTTAAATTTAATTTACCAGCCTTCTACAAGTATTATAATATATACAGAAGTCCACACTGTATGTGTGAAGTATTCACCCAGATTCATGCAGGATTGATTAGTTATATATAGTACTCCAGAAGTAAGGATTTCAAAGAGCCACATGCAGGCAGCTGTTTCACCTATTGTAACAGTTTCTTGATAGTATAATTATATGCTGAAAGACTGACTATATATCATGTTTTATGCATAGCAGATTAAACACCTGTGATTTCAGCAGAGACAGACAAGCAGAGACTGCAGTCAACACAATTGAAGCATTGCTGAGAGGAGGTGGTTGCTTGCAGTGAACCAAGTCAGAGACAAGATCAAAACAGAAGGGTAATCACTGGAAACATGACCCACCGTGACCAGGCTGTTACAAACTTGGTGTCTCAGCCAAAATTCACCAGGGAATATGGCGTCCCTCCAGTGATTTGGGCATCTTTAACTAAATTTGCTAGCTGTGGTGAAGTCGGCACCATTGAGTAATTCCCAGTGGACCAAATCATCATGGCAACCATGCAGCAATCACAGTGAGGGCAGAGTTAGCATGGCCATTTGCAGTCATCATGTTATATAATTATATAATGGTGTCTAGCTGGCAATAGCTATTAGCAACCTCTATCTCCCAAAGGTCTCAAGAACTTCAAAGGTGAAAACTTGCCTGCAGAAGTATTATATCACCTACAATGGAAGCATGCTACCAGTTAAAAGCAGTATTAAAAATACAGCCCACATTTTCCTCTGCTCACTAAGGCATATTTAGTGTGAGCTACAGCTGCCAGAGCAGAAATAAGTCACTTATAAGGTATATCAAGCTAGCAGCTAGCACCTATTTTTGGAGCTCGGCCATAGGACAGGTTTATGGCAATACCCACAGTAATGACCCGAGATGTAGGAACAGCACTGTTTCAATTGTATTACTGCATAGTTTGGTTTTGGTAACCAACACCAGACTATATAGTGTCATGCATGATTTGCTTAGTACTAGCTATTATACATAGTTTTGTAAGAAAGGCATTCGTTATTACCTTCACTATGGTAAAGTTATGAAGGCAGTGCACGCACATGTGATATATAGGCAATATAGTGTGCCCTCGGATACATGCATGGGGTGAGGTATAGACTGTGTCTGACAAGGTGTGTACGTATATAAAAGTTTATAAGAGAAGTCATAACAAGCTTAAGGTGCCGTACATTTTACTTATGAATTTGGATCCAGCTATATTATATACCATGCATGCATTGGGCTGGTATGCGTGGTTACCAATGATGGTGAAAGGAAAGAAGAGGAAGTTGGCTCCACTTTGAGGCTCTCCTTGCAAGGTGTAATGACATTGTATACTTACCATGCAAGTAATAATACAGGCTAGCTACTCGACCCTAAGTGGTCTCACGAGGCCAGATCCATCTATAGACATAGCTAATCCTCCATTTTCACTATAGCAGAAGCAGGGAAAGGTGTGCAGCTCTAAATCTCCGAGTGTGCTGCTTCCAGTTCCAATTACTGATGGAGATGGGAGTGACACTCATATGATCCTCTTCATTGCCATGACGGGTGATAAAGATGAATTCCTGGAATAGCTTATTGAACATAAGGTCAATTCCAGCCGGTATACCTTGGCCAGACTGTAGGTAAGGGCGTACTTAGGTGATGCTGTCAGATTGACCAGACCCACTTACAGAGTTCTTCTTTTAGAGAACCCATCTCATAGGCATAGGCAATATAGTGTGCCCTCAGACACATGCATGGGGTGAGGCATAGACTGTGTCTGACAAGGTGTGTACGCATATAAAAGTTTATAAGAGAAGTCATAACAACAAGGTGCTGTACATCTTACTTATGAATTTGGATCCAGCTACATATATACCATGCATGCATTGGGCTGGCATGCGTGGTTACTGATGATGGTGAAAGGAATTCGAAGGAAGAGGAGGTTGGCTCCACTTTGAGCGAGGCTCTCCTTGCAAGGTGTAAAGACATTGTATACTTGCCATGCAAGTAATAATACTGGGTACTTGACCCTAGTGGTCTGTGGCCAGACCCCCCATAATAATTATAGCTAATCCTCCACTTTCACTATAGCTGAAGCATGGGAAGGTGTCCAGCTTTAAATCTCTGAGTGCCCCTTCCACTTCCAATTACTGATGGAGATGGGAGTGACACACATATGTCCCTCTTCATTGTCATGACGGGTGATAAAGATGATTTCCTGGAATAACTTTGAACATATGGTCAATTCCAGCCGGTATATCTTGGCCTGACTGGATCCGGAGGCAAGGATGTACATTGGTAATGCCGTCAGATTGAGCAGACCCACCCACAGAGTTCTTCTTTCAGAGAACCCATCTCAGACCTGAACATTGCAGGTGATTTACCTCTTGTATGTGCAAAGGGGCAGTCAACAATGGAAGCAAGTGATATAACTATCACCATGCATGTTTAATGTTACACACCACCTATATAACTGCCACCGAGTGGATGCTACTGAGTCTCAAACCCCGCATCTATGTGCCTGCCTGATAACCAAACTATATACCCATATATCTAAACAAGGGAACCACTCTCACGAGTAGGAGCCTCTGCTTGCCTTTAAGGGGGTGAACCACCCCCTTATGCACCGCTGTGCAAAGCGCCCCTTGCAGAAGCAAAAGCGTGATGTCATAGACATTTCCAGTAACGGAAGTGACATCATACCCACTTCCTGTGACATGCATGGGCTACTGACTTCCTATGGAGGAAATGATGTCACATTCTAGCTAGCACAGAGCATATACGTATACCTGGGGAAATGGCCCACCACCCGCCTAGCTAACCAGACTAGCATGCATATGCATCTTGATCATGTGCTTTAGACAACAGAATAATACAACGAATCCCTGTAATCTGCCTCCCACCCCCCATAGTCTCCAAAGAACAAAATAGTACGTGTAGTTATAGTTTTACCTCGTTAATCCCCAACCTCACGAATCCACCGCATGCAAATCTGAAACTCCCTCTTGTGGCGGATTACAGGGTTTTCACTGTAACTCTCTTTGATTCGAGCTGTTTAATTAATACAGCAGAGCCCATGCACGTGTGTCCCTGTGTGTATAGAAAATTAATGCAGTCTTGGACTGCTCACGTACCAGTTTATTATCCTCACTTGTAGTTTACTGCTTCCACAACAACCACTGTTTGTGGGCTGTTTTTCATTGCCACTCCTGTAGGGCAATCAGTCTATTATGTATGTGTGTAATATGTTCCAGGGCTTATTCAGTGTAAGCAACCTGTCTGATGGCCAACTCTCTGAAACAGACAGCTTCCTATCCCTGGTCCCAAATAGCACTAAACCACAGCAATCTACCTCAGTATATAGAGCAGCCAACCCCCTGTAATATTTGGTTATAGAACTGGATCACAGGTAGCCAAGCCCCTCTCAGTACCGGGCGCTTGGCCCTGAAGGGGAGAGGCCCCTCTGTGTTACATAAGCGCCCGGGTCGGAGATGGTCTAGCCCGCTAGACTAGCCCACTGGTGGCCCCACAGCCCACCGGATGTAGGGGCCATGTCCAAAGGTGTCAACTATTTATTCTTGCAGGTTAGCTACAACCCGTACAGGTGGTCACGCTCTGGCGCCTTGGGATGGCTGTGAAGTTGTTGAGGCAGAAAGCGCTCCCTTTCTGGCGGCGAACCTTCGACTTTCGGCAGTGGCAGTCAACCTCTCCATCAGCTGCACTCGATGGCGGAGCCAAGCCACTTAATCAGATACCCACTGAACGGGGAACGTCTTGGTTGTTTGGCGTCGGTCCCGAAATGGTCAAGATTTCTCAGGGCGAGTTCTTTGGCAAGATGAAGGAGAAACACGGCAAGGTGTTCCGACTGAAGGTCGGTGTAGGCAAGTACTTGGTCGTGGTCGCTGACGTAGACGGAGCCGAGGCAATCATACGGAACGAGGGCAAATACCCCAGCCGAGGCGAGCAACTGGATGCAATAAACATGGTAATGGAGCAACACAGGAAAAGCATTGGCTTGCCGAACACCGGCATCGCTGCAGCGTGAGTTTTTAGTTAAGGGCATTTAATTGTTCCCTCTTTGCACTGTGAAATCGATCTAAGACAGCCACCTGACTCAGGCCCGAAGAAGCATTTTAAATGTGGTCAGGCCAATAATATATAACCTAGATGGCCACTTGCACAGGCCAGGAAGTACCTTAGCTATAGAAAAGCATGGGTAGACCTAAAATCTGGTCAGGCCATGGCCTGGGCAGCCTGGGCGGTTCCGCCGGGCATGCGCTGTGGGTCATGTCTTTATGACCTTTATAGAGAGGTGGTTGCTCTGCAGAGGTAGATCGCAATGTCTTAGTGCTATTTGGGGCCAGGGAGGCTGGATGTTTTAAAGAGGTGGCTGCCTAACATAGTGACCATCTTAGACAGGTTCCACTGTAAAATCAAAGTTGACAGTGTGACCATGTTACTATATTTCATGTATAAGCTGTCTGCTGTTTCTTGGTCCAACAGCAGGCCCAGCAAAATATTATACATTTTTATAGCCTGTTTCCTCTATACAACCTTTCTCATTTAGTGAAGGGAAAGAATGGAAGGAAGAGCGTTCCAAGCTGAACCCAACGTTTGTGCCTCGCAAGCTTGGTAGGCATGTCCACAAGCTCAATGCGGTCCACGACACCTTTGTCAGACTGGCACAGGAGGGAGCTGATACTGACGGCTACAGCAAGGACCTGATGGAGTTACTGCCATACTGGTCCATGGAAGGTAGGCATGGCATTTCTGCATAACAAATTTCATGCAAGCCCTACATGAATTCTGTTACAAAGCCACTGCATTAGTTTATGGTTTGCTGAGTGCTGCTACTGATCCAAACAGTTGACATGATCACTGAAACATGAAATTGATGCAAAAATGGTAGTTAGCAGCAGTGCCTGCTTTGGTGGGCCTGTGTACATGGTGTATACATTGGACTAGTCAAGCATCAGCATGACTTGACTGGTTGACTGAAATAGCTAACACATAGCAGTAGTTATACAATTTCTTTCCAAATTTACACGTATGTGTGGCGATCGCCGAATGATGGTCACTTCCGTTTCACAACTCAAATACAAGCAAGCAAGCAGACAAGCAATACACACAGACAGAGTCTTAACATACAGAACTAGATATGGTGTTCTTCCTAAACTTCCTAAGCTAAACAACCAGCAGTAGTCTGACATCAATAAAGCCTAAAGGTTAGTCATGCTTGCAGTTACACCACTGTATGTGGCAAGTGGTACAGTGCTTTCGAGGTTCCTTGTCCCGATCGCAATTTGAAGTCTGCACTCGATCACGTGGCACGTGATACATGAGCGTCACGATTCATCATTTCATATTCGAATTCGAATTGCACGAGGCTAATACAAAATGACAAATCATGACGCTCTTTTCTCACGTGCCACGTGATCGAGTGCAGACTTCAAATCGCGATCGGGACAAGGAACCTCGAAAGCACTGTATCCCTGATTATCTTTTCATCGATGGTGTGATGTCCAGTGTGGACGTCAAAGGGGTTGAATGATTAAAAAATGGCCGCTGCTACTGCCACCGGAAATGCGGTGGTTACTGGTGTCACATAATTGCTCCTGCCACCGGGCGGTGTCTTTAAAAGCCATAGGGCTACTCCAACCACCAGACTGTGTGATTAACCCTAACCCTAACCTACCGATATTCCGGTGGCAGTAGCCATTCCCTTAGAAAATAGAACCAACCCTAACTCTAAAGGGGAAGGGTTAATGTTTGTCTTGGTATCACTCTGGTTCTGTGCTAAATTGGGATGGTTGGTGTCCACGCTGGACATGTATACATTGATGTCATCTTAAGTTTAATTATAGGGTCCCCTCTCTTTCCACCATGCTTCTCTTGCATGGGAAATATTAACTTGAATGTAAAAGAGAAGTGATTTATTTAATACAGTGAAAACTGTCTAAGATGGTCACTGTGTTAGGCAGCCACCTCTGTATATTAGTAGATTTGGCCCACAGATGGCTGGCTTAGACATGCCGGTTCCACTGTAGTTCTAACAAGGCCAGAAGATCCCGGCTGTCAAAGCTGTTTCCTTTGCTTGTGAATCGATTTATCAAATGAGTGAAGCATTTTTCAGCAATGCCGTCGATGCTAGCCCGTAGGTTGTTGTATCCATAAGAGAAATGAAATGCATGGTTGTCTGAGTGTAGGAGGACTTCCCCTCAGTGCCACGCAGAAGTCTTGCAAGCTTTTCACATTTACCTTCATAATACACAGGGTAGTTATACCTGGAAACCACTAACATGGTCGCTAAATTTGCACCTTTTTGAAACATTATATTTTCGCTCTCTGAATGACTCTACGAAAAATGAATGGCAGGAGAAGGAAGTATGATCTTAGCTTTATCAGAAAAATCAATCAGCGCAACGGAGAAAGCTTGGATATAGATGCTTGAAGGTGTTGAAAATGGCATACTCGCCGACGTTCAGAGCAAAACCGGCATATCTAGACGACGCCTGAAACACACATAGTTGCGCTGGTTAGGTGTAGGGGAATGTAAAGCTTCAGAATCGACTGAGAACTGGGGATATACGTGTCTGTTTGCAGAGAATATAAAGAAAAACACCTTGGTAGTAATTTTGCCACAATTCGCACGTTCGAATGCAATTTTCTCGAAAAGGAACTACAGTACACTTCTGTTCTCAGTCGAATATGAAGGTATATTTACTACTAAACATGATGATGTGCAGCACACTCACCAAGATGGGGCTCTAAGTATACCGGTTTTTCATACAAAATTTCCTGAACAACAAACCGGCCATTGTGATGACGTCAACAAACATCACTTACGTATTCGAATAGCAATGTGTTAAAGGGAAGTTAGGACGCCGCTCGTCAACTGAAGTGCAGCAGATCGAGGACAGTAACCGTTATTGTTGTCAGGCCCACAGAACTGGAAGAGTATGATTTAGTGAAGGTACGTTGGGGCGCACCCATGTGTGCCACATTGCACGCTGCGTAAGTCATCACA
This sequence comes from Ianthella basta, assembly GCA_964019415.1. NCBI lineage: Eukaryota > Metazoa > Porifera > Demospongiae > Verongiida > Ianthellidae > Ianthella > Ianthella basta. The sequence continues at coordinate 13,812,295 of OZ025868.1, read as the reverse complement.
CAGCTTCAATTCACTCGTTGTCTCACTCCATGCGCTGCCTAACTCCACACACAACCTCACTCCACGCGCTGCCTAACTCCACACACAACCTCACTCCACGCGCTGCCTAACTCCACACACAACCTCACTCCACGCGCTGCCTAACTCCACACACAACCTCACTCCACGCGCTGCCTAACTCCACACACAACCTCACTCCACGCGCTGCCTAACTCCACACACAACCTCACTCCACGCGCTGCCTAACTCCACACACAACCTCACTCCACGTGCTGCCTAACTCCGCACACAACCTCACTCCACGCGCTGCCTAACTCCACATGCAGCCTCAGTCCACGCGCTGTTTTAGTCCATGCGCTGTCTCACTCCACACACTGCCTCATTCCGTACGCGATTTCACTCAACACACTGCCTCTCTCCACGCGCTGTCTCAGCTACGTTAAATTAGCTATGTAAATTACGTAGCTAATTTAACACAGTCTCATTCGACGCGCTGCTTCGCTCCACAAACGTTTTCTCATTCCACACGCTGTCTCGCTCTACACATACTCAGTACCAACTCGATGATTGCCGTAGACAAATACTGGAATACAGAGAATAACTTGTGTGAGCACTGTAGCAAGTGCTTATCTGCTATGTAAGCACTCTAGCATAGAGCTAGTCTGTTGTGTGAGTACTTCGAAGTGCTGGTGTGTTGTATAAGCACTCTAGCTGAGTTTTGGTCTATTGTATAAGCACTCTAGCTGAGTGCTGGTCTGTTGTGTAAGCTCTAGCTTAGTGATGTCATTTGTGACATCAGTGATGTCATTCGTGACATCACTAAGTTTCTCCCTCCGAAACTGTTAATGAAAGGAATTTAGCGGCTATCCACACCTTTCACCTAAAGTACAGGTTTCCTGGTATAACTACCCTATGTAGGCACCAACCCCCCCTCCCGGAAAACATGTTGTGATGCAATGGGAAGGACTCAATTAGAGAGCTCCCTGATTGACCTGCATCAACCAGTGAAAAGCCAACCTTTCTTAGTACTGGCTTCCGCAATTGAGACAAGATGCTGGGAGTGGTTCTAACTGAGCTTATGCTGACTTTAGGGAACTCTCTTCCTTGTATTATTGTGCTTATGTGCATGCACTCACTGTTGTCTACCCCTGGTCCTCACCAATACTTCAAAGCAATTTGCAATGTTTACAATGGGATTGATATTGCAGACTTCATCCCTTTGATGTATGGCTTCATCATGCATCTTGTGTAGGTTATAGCCCCAAGCTGAATCTGATTGCCATTTAGAAACCTAGGGATGTTGCACAATCATTAGAGTGAAGCTTGAGGTACTCAACATTCCGGCATTTCTAAGGTTATGTGATGCAGATTGAAGCTATAACTGATTTATATGGCACGCACACTCCTGTACACCCTGTGCTTACCTGGGTCAAGTGAGTGGCTCCGGCTTCCTATTACTCCAATTGAATGGCGAGGTATCATATCATAGAATCACAGCAGAATGGTTTAACTATGCCTACATGGAAAACTTAGATAGCGCAAATGTGCATCAAATGATGCCATTTTCTTTAGTCTTAGACTTTCCCTTCACTATGGCAACGGCATTTACCTCTATTTTAGTGCCTTCGCTATCATCAATATAACTCACTGTAGTAAAGCTTCATGTACAGAGCTACAAAGGGGTTCTTTATCTCTTCTGCTGAACTTGTCTTGTTCTGATCCAGCTTCGCCTGTAGGAGATATAAGCATAAATACGAGGGTCAAAATTGACTGCGCACAGCAGCCGCATTGTTTACATAGCCATAACTCACATGTGAAGGAAATCATGCAGTCAAATGCTTGCACTAGACTTTTAGTGTATTGTTATCAAGCAATAATATTGATAAAATATAAGCAATAATGAGTTTGTATAAACAGCTGAAAATTCAGTACTGAATGACTTAAAGCTTGTTATTTGGTGTTGTATTATTGCCGAGCCAAAAGGCGAGGCAAGTAATCGTGATGCGTTGTCGTCCCCTGTTTGTATATATGTATGTATGTATGTATGTATATTTGTATATATGTATACATGTATATCCGTCCCAGTCAACCCGAAACACCTAAATTGTGCAATAGGCCGGTGTTCTCCGCAGGCGCTCACGACAACAAAACGCTCTACTTGGCCATCATCGGCCACGAAACTGCTCAACACTCCACGTCATCGCCGCACCCTGCGTTCAGTATGTTGTTAACGTCGCCCATTGCTCTAGTGAGGGCTACACGCCTGTTGACGATTCCGCCATATTGGCTGATGTCATTTGCCCCGCGTGGCCGGGAACACTTTCACTGTTCCCTCGGGTGAAGCGATAACGCACACTGCGCAGCTCCAAATATGTAGGTGTCGATTGCCCAGCTGCCATCCAGTGCTTCGGCTGGCTTGCTATCCCTTCTTTCTGACAGCCAGTGAAAGCAGATTGCAGTTCTATTATTGCCCAAAATGTACTTGCCCTGATAGAGGTACGCTCATGCACTGTACTTTACTGAAGTAGCTAGCTATATACATTCAAGCGAGGCTGGTTGCATTTTAATGTATGCCCTAGTAAAACTTTACTGCAGTTTAACTCTCTCATTTCTTCCACTACAGCTTTTTCCAGGTTTATTTTCCCAAAAGGTGCAACATTTCTGGGCCATGATGTCACCGGGGCAGAATCCGTTGAGGGATTTCGGGCATTCCTGCACTACTCAATAATCTGCAATAGATACCCCAAATGGTGGTTGAGGACCCTTCCAGTGAAGGCCTTCAAACTGGCTGTCGATGGATGGACTCGTAGCAATGCAGCACAGAAGGAGCTGGTGCAAGAAGCAATGGAAGAGTATTCATCTTCCACTGATGTTGATGATCAGACATTCTTAGAGCAGTGGGTGGAGCAGGGAAAGAGCAAGGATGAAATTGCCTTCCTCACTGGCGGATTGTTAGTCGTTGCTACGGACACAGTGAGTTTGAATACAGACACTGAATGTATCAACCTTCAAATCTTGCATTGTTTTTGCACCATGTTTTGAACTATTGATCTGTTTGAATTCCAGTCGCAATGGCAGCTAGCTATACAAATTATCAACAGTGTATAATAGTTACCTTTGTAGGTTGTATCCTTTCTTGGCTTAGAGAAGTGTTTAATTTGCTACAGAGACCTGCTTGTCCAGTATTAAGTTCTGTAACTGGTACATTTCATGAAATGTGAGCGGATCTGAGAAAAGGGACCACTTCGCGCTAAAAGTTGATTTTGAGTTAGTGGTACTACGTCACAGCACAGTTGATGGGCTCTCTTTTGCACTTTGCTGCGCTTCAATAGCTGCTCCCGTTCCCAAGATATGCTCGCTTAAAGTACAAAAATACACTCGGTACAATTACGAGAAAACGGCCCATAACCGTTTCATAATATTATATTCGTAAACATGGCGACAGCGTAACTATTCTTCCTGGTTTGAAGCGCTGGAAAGGACCACGGTTTTCAAACTTGGCCAGGATGTTGGGACTATACCACAGGTGTGTATGATGCAGTAATCCAACTTTACTGGAAACATGACTCGTTTGCGTGTTTTCACTCGTACTCACACTTTATACATAGTGCGAAGTGGTCCCTTTTCTCAAATCCGCTCACAAATAGATAAGTTGATGTACATATGTGTGTAAGCTAGACTACTTAAGTAGCCACCATACCATTTGGTGTTTGTGCACAATGCACCGGTCATGCCCTTCAGTGTGGACACACCAAAGTAGGGCCAACAGTAGTAATACACAGTATTGTGTTGCAGCTTGCTTCAAAGTGGACCAATTATTGACTTTTAGGTATATTCTATTACGTATATATATATATAACACTGTCTGAGCACTGTTATATTGTTTTGTGCATTGTATAGACGGCCAACACTGCTGCTTTTGCCCTCTACCACTTGGCCAAGCATCCTGAAGCACAGGAGAAAGCTCGCAAAGAGTTGCTGTCTGTGGTTGGGAGAGATGGAGACATTGATGACACAGCACTGCAGAAGATGTCCTACATCAAGTCATGTCTGAAGGAGACCACAAGGTGGGCATGTAATGATACATTCTCTATGTAGCAGCGCTCGCTACAGTTGCTTGGGTAGGTTTAGAAGGAACCCTTCAGCATGCTTAGCCTTGTGTGCACGAGGGATGACTCTTCATCCACTATTTCTGGCTGTTGCCTTCGCAGATACGTACCTTAATCTTTTACATCCAATAGACATCTTTATGTTATAAATTGAAAGGCGGGTAAGTCCGATGACATGAAAACATGACATGACAAACAGCATTGCATCTGAGATTTTCAAGTTGAGAGACTCTTATCGAAACGTCACTGTCAGAGCACTTGTAACAGTGACAGCACCTTCTATTGGCAACCTTATCCGGTCTCCTCGTTGTGCTTGAGGAGCAAAAACAAGTGCTAAATTGTGTACAAAGTTTCGCGCTGTCCTTCTCAACGTGCAAACAGTGTATGACAGTCAGGGGTGCATTTGGGGGGAGAAGGGGGGTGGATGGGGATGGAATCTCACCTCCCCTTGAAATTTGACAAGCTATATGTCAACATGGTGCAGTTGCACAATAAACATGTGTGGAGTAATGAATCTACAACACATCTGTCTTGAAGAAGCAACCAGAGCAATGCAGGACTTCACACATTCATCAGCAGTGCAAACCAAAGGGTGAAGCTGTCCATTCCTGAGCACATTGGCTGATCAAAGCACATTCTTGTGATTCACCTATGCATTGCCACTTCTATATATGGTGTTCATAATTGACCCTGTAACTGCAGTCAGCCAGTGTGGCTTGCACACTGTAACTCCTGATTGACATGTTCCACCTGTGTTCTGTGCAGGATGTCACCAACTGCTTCATCTACACCACGTTCTCTACCAGTTGATGTGAATGTTGGAGGTTATGTTGTTCCAAAGGAGGTATGTACACTTGCAAACTGTGTGCGTGTGTGTGTGTGTGTGTGCGTGTGCGTGTGTGTGTGTGTGTGTGTGTGTGTGCACTGGTGCGTATGATGTCACTGTTATGTATCCTTGTATGTTATGGATTCTTGACATTGCCTTCTCTTGCAGACAACAATTCTCATCTCCAACATGTTGATGGGAGCAGACCCTGACTACTTTGAGGATCCATTGTTGTACAAGCCTGAGAGATGGCTCCGTGGCGAGGACAATGTGGGTATCAACCCATTTCTGGTGAATGGATTTGGATTTGGACCTCGAATGTGCTTGGGTATGTATACCATAAGTGCATGGGCACAACCGTGAGACCCATTAATGTGTTGCTGGCAGAAGACATTCTCACTGCTGTGCATGCTCTGCAGTCAATGCTTTGGTCAGAGTCCGGTAGCTCGAGACATACACTTACACACTTGAATTAATGTATACATGTACTTGCCATGCAGAGTATCTGAAATGTACACAAATATATGAGCCCCTTCATGCTTCACAGCGGCAGATCTAGAGGAGGATCCAAGGGTGCAAAGTCTTAAGTTGGATTTTGAACAGTATTTAGACGAGGAAGAGGTGTGGTGGACATATATCAAGGACACTGTGTGTGCACCTAACTACTTTAGAACCCCCCTTTTGGAAGTCCTATAGATCCGCCACTGCGTACTGCTATAGTTTTGTGGGCTTTCAACAATAACTGCGATGGCTTATTGTGGAGTTCAGAGCAGACATTGTGACACACACTATACATGACGAGCAATCGATCTAAATGTTTCTAGACTTATCATATTTAATATGCCAACTCCACCAGCACAATAATTATGCTGCAATTTCTTTGTCTTGTTCCTTGTATCATTTTCTCGTTGCAAACAGAGGGTCATGTTCTTGTCAGCTGTATATATGAGCTGTTTGGTGCCACTCTCTTATGAATTGCACTGATGTTGATGATATAAGAACATAGCCTTGGGCACACTGAGTATGTCCATTCTATAACTGCAGGAAGAAGAGTTGCCGAATTGGAAGTTTGGTCCATGATGGCAAGGGTAAGTATTGGGCCATCACGGACTAAATGTCACTCTCCTTCTCTTCACCCGTCACTGTTGCTTAGGCATGGGAGCATCTTCATGACTCGTTGAATACTGTGTAGATATATGAATGCGTGCAAACTCCACATTCTGTGTTATAGGTGCTGCAAAAGTCAAAGTTGGAGCTGCACAAGGAATCAGACAACACTGGCCACACTGGAATTGCAACACTGAAGCCTGGAAAGCCTCTGAAAGTGAAATTCACACCAATCCCATAACCAAGTGACTAACAAGTACGTATGTTGCCATTTGGTGTAACTATGGTAACTCCCATCATTGTTGGCCATTCTTTCTTCATCATTACTTTTGTATCTTTTGTACTTTTATATGTTTGTATCTTTGTATCTTTCTATGCTGCTTTGTTATTAAGAATGATACTGGCACTGTTGCATGCAGATGTTGCAAAGCATGCGTGATTGTACTGGGCACTTTGTATGGTTTTGTTATGTCCATGGTACACTTTTCATTGTATGTAGTTCATTACTCAAACATTCACCACAGCATCAATATCTGTTGAAGTCGGTGCATTGTGTAGCTACCAAGAACACACTAGTCTCGCGTTGGCTGCAGCTCCTTTCCCCGCTTCCGATATTGTGCAACGCTATGCAATAGCAGAAGCGAATCGAGGAATGGGGCTAGCTATGTGAGACTAAAAACACGCTGGTGTATACATATGGGTGTGTAAAAATGTTTCCTCCAAAAACAAGGGCAGATGTAGGGATGGTGAAAACGTATTCAAAGTCAGCGCATGTTAATGACCTGAATTTTGCATGGACTGGCCCTCCTTGTTGCATGGACCGACTGGCCCCCCTCTTTGCATGGACCAGCGCTCCTCCTTGTTCCTACGATTTTTCCGCCAGGTGGTTTTGCCATACCTTGCAGGTACACACTGCACCATCCCTACATCTGCCCTTGTTTTTGGAGGAAACATTTATACATACCCTTGTTTCTCCACTTTTTATGGAATGCAAATTACACATGGGCCAGTCAACTTTTAAAGCTTCCAAACAACAGTGGCAACTAAGGGGCATTGCATGAACCGGCCCTCCTTGTTGCATGGACCGGCTGCCCCCCCCCCCCCCCCCCCCTCTTTGCATGGACCAGCGCTCCTCCTTGTTCCTGCGATTTTTCTGCCAGGTGGTTTTGCCATACCTTGCAGGTACACACTGCACCATCCCTACCCAAGGGGCAGCACCATAGACACACTCATGTGTCTATAGTAGCACAATGTGGGTTGTGCTGGGTGGGCAGCCTAGGGTAGGCTGTGGCAGGTGGGTCAAAGATATATAATTATTACAATTACCTATGTTTGGATATGCGGAGAGTTAGTTGTGATGCAGGCTAGGACAGCAGAACGGGGGGGTTAGGGGCTTCCCTCCAAAAATACTAGTTCCAGGTAATCTTGTCCATAGGTCCAGCCTGGCTTTGTCACCTAGCACCTCCTATAAACCCAATCTTCGTTCACTGTCAGGAGGGATATGCTGGCTTTGTGTAGCTATGCAGCTACCCACACCACAGGTGGTCTAGATGTAACTATGGCCCCTACATACAAGAGATTTGCTCCATATCTACCTACATCCCTGAAGTAGGTTGTGGAGTGGAACTGAAAGTGGCAGCTAGCTAAAGCGCTGGCCGGAAGCAACTGCACAGTAATTGCAAATGGCTGTCACAAATGGCACGCCCGCGGATGACCTTCGAACGGCACGCAGACGAACGCTAGTCGAATCTTGTCTTGTATTCACCTTGGAACAGTCATCTGACCGCGCTGTGGAAGTATTGAATCGAAACTGAAGGAGGATTAGGCGAATAGCGGTGCCAAAACGTGTGGTGACGCCACCATAAAATGGCGCCTTTCTCCCAGGAACGCCTCCCTAACTTCTGGAAACCTCCATTTGTGAATTTGCTCGCAGAGTCATCTAACCTACAAAAGGCACTTACAGGTCGAAAGCGCCGTAGAACCGTGGGTGAACTATTCTCGTACTCCCTATCGTTCGTGCGCTATGGTTGACGAAGAAGAAGAAGACGAAACACGGGAAAAGGCGCCGACGCTTTCTTCACAACGGCGCGCGCGGGGGGGGAAGTAAGGTTAGCTCTGTATACTGTACAGCCTCCCTTCCTTGTAGGCGGTTTCTTGTGTCGGTTCTTACTACTGTTCAGGAGTAGTGCTATTTTCCGTTTGTATTACAGCATACAAACAACCACCACCATCCCTACATAGCAATGAATATAGCAATGTACCAATGATATATAAATTATGCATTACAGAAAATAGGACAGCATGTACATGATGAAACATGAAGATGATCGATCGATGAACAAGAATGGCATGAAAGTTAAGAAAACAGTGTAACTTGATATGGTTTTAGTAGGGCAGTGCTAATTGATATATATACATACAAACAGCTATTATATATATACTGCAGGCTATTATTATTATAACAACAAATTACAAGGAATGCACAATCATGAGATATTGGAGGATTGAGAAGAACCCGTATGAGATACGAAACCAGTGTAACTTGAGATGGTTAGAGTTGGGCAGTATACTACATGCAGCTGGCATAAACTGACACACATGCAGCATGCATGCTCCGGAATGATTGCTTCTTATATGGCATGATTGCGTGTTACAGAACTATGGCATCTTATTTGCTATATTAACCCTTTGATCTTGCAGTAACTCTCACCACTGCAATGGTTACCTCATCTGCATGCATAAATGGAGGCTGTAACGATCTTACACCCCTCAATTCCTTAATTGCAAATGGTACAATGTCATACTCTAGCTATATAATAATTTGGCATTTAAGTGTGACTGCCTTTAATTGCCTACTTACTATTCCACTCGCAATCGGGTAAATTCCATGCTTCCACCCTCAGAATGGGATGGTGCTGCTCTGAATGTGTACCTTGTGGACGAGAGATTCTTGTTCAGAACTGGTTCAAGGTGTTGTCCACGTCATGACATTGCATGCAACGGTAGTGCATGCACTTGTTGTACTGGACTATATAAGCTGTTACAGTAACGGACATGGTTCTACCAAAGTGTTGTTTCTATTCTCATGGTTCTCCAATGGATGAAAATGACTCATGCAGGGATGCCAAATTGTGGAGCTGCCCAAATTACTGTAACACCGTGTTGTGTCTCTTTATAAATGATTGCTAGACTAAACTGGGACTGTCTCCCGTATATTCGCACACACCATACATACATGGGGTGAAGGAACACAGTAGAGACACTTTCTCAATGAGCAGAGTCATATTATATGCACAAGTGCGCTAGCTTGGCACATGAACATTAAAATATGCAAAGGATGATAAAACCCAATTTCTGTATGGATTTTGCATTGACTGATATGATATTAGGAGAGATCTCTTAGATGACATGGTCATTCTCTTGACATGTCCATGGGGATTTCGGTCATCACAACCCTCTATATGTTCTCTGTTCACTGTTTCTCCGCCATCACAGCATTGATTTGTATGCCATACTGTATTCAATCATATTGCAGCATTATTACACAAATTGTCTTTAATAATTATTATCACATACACGCACTACAGTGATACAAGACATTCTGTAATATATAAAAATGACGTTGGTTGAATATACTGCTTTGTGTACATGTATTTGTACACAGCACAGCATGATTAAAATTACAGTTGTAATTCATACACAGTCTTTCTTTTTTCCCTAAAAGGAATGAAGTGGAGTTATTATATTAGTGACACTTGTTATCATTATATTCATTCTTTACATGGAATGTGGTTACAAAAACAACGTACATGTGTACATTTATGCAGGTGTGTGTTGAGTTTTACAAACAGTCTTACCTTCTTAGGAGACGCCTCATTAGTACGACAATGCACACCATGGTAACTGTCCCTAGTAGTAGAACTGTGGCAGATAAGCTGGCCACACCAAAGTAGACAAGGAGGGGTCTGGACGGATTAGCTTGTGCGCTACCAGTACCTCCCGTCTCTGATAAGAGTGAGGTTCAAGATAAGACAGGTGAAAGGAAAATGTGTTGTCATTGTCACAAGCACCACATGGACAATTGAGTATATATAAAAGATTCAGAGTCATCTACAGCTGCTGCAAGACATATATACAGTATTATGCGTGCATCCACCCCATGTCCAGCTCACCAGTGCCACCAGTGTCATAGTTTAATGTTTGCACTGAATGGATGTTACAAGCCTCGTTGCATCCTGCCATGTTACATGGAGTGACTGAGATGTTGTAGACTGTGCCAGGTTGAAGTGACTTCACATCAAATGTCTCCTCATTTGTCCATGTGGAAATGAACAAGGTAACGTTGGAGTTGTTTTGGTTGGTTGCCTTTATGTGGTAGTGTTCAGGAAGCCATGTTGTGTTTGACCTCTGTACTATAACAGTCACTGTTTCCATGGCTACAGCTGCCTGAATGGTGGGGCAATTTGGAACACCTACACACACAAAGTAGGGAACACGCATAGTACGCACATTAGTAAGGTTGCTGAGTGCCAATTTGGCTATTGCCCCATATAGCAGACATAATGTTGTGGCTGTATATAACTGGGCTTCTAATCAGGCGTGTCTAGCTATAGGGCGTAGGCTATATCAGCTAACGCCTAAGTAAGCCGTAGCAAAATACGTAAGTGAACCAATTTGTGGCCCGGGCAACGAGACGGTATGATTGGTAGTGTGCAAGAGTTTGATAGGGTGGATTGCCGTCCGACAGATCGAACATATCGAAGAAGTTTTAATACTAAGGCGACGATGACCAGGAATGCCCAGGACGTTAATCGCCTCTCCAGCCAGGATGCGTGCGTAGCAGTATTGTTAACGAACTTATACTAGATATTACGGCTATATGGGCGCCGCTGCGTGCAAACAGAAGTTGCATGGTACGGACGCGCTGGCGCCCCCTTCGAGACACTTCCCTCCTGCACTGGTCGCGCCCTGGGTGCACCCTGCAGATTGAATGGATTACCAAGGTGAAGTGCGAGTAATCCCCAAGGAAGCGAAATCGATAGGGCATCTGGACGGCGATTTTGGCAATCTAACGGAACGATCGAGAGCCGTATACATGTAAAGTAGCCTATACGTATTGTGCGTTCGCTATACATGTGTCCTAATGCCTATTGGCATGGTGCCCTCTAAAAATTAAGCGATTGATTGATACATACTTGCAATCACTTCCCATTCGCGTGCAGATGTTCTAAATTCTTGCCTACATCATTAGCAAGGAACAAGCACATGTATAGCCGGAAAGAGTGGTATGAATGTCTACTGATTTCATCAACTTTATAATATATTATTGATGATCGCAATCCAGAGAAATACAGGTCTTAACATATATACTTGAAGATGTCTACAGACTTGTCTTATAACATATATACTTGATGACAAGATCTTACCTTCCACTAGGATTTTTGCACTAGACATCCCTGAAAGTCCATCATGGCACTCCACAGATGACCGGTGGCTCTCCATTGCAATAGTGTGAATAGTGAAGCTTGCAGGATTAGCTGTTGGCAATGTATCTGGTGACACTACATTAGGAAGATCGCTACTAAGTCCTGCACTAGTGGTGAATGTGGCAGTGCCACCTTGGATGCGCAGGTCTACTGACCAAAACAGAGCACCACCTAAGCTACTGTTGCAAGTGAATGTAACATTCCCCCTCTCCGGTACAACGTATCCACCAGGGATAGGGAAGGCATCGGCTGATAGCGTGACTGAGGAAGGACAAACAAGGAATATTGAAAATACTTAATTGGAACTGGTGAAATGTAAACCACGTTAATGCTGGCAGAGTTAATATAGGCTGGGATTGGTTTAAATCATGATGCATGTTTGTTTCATCTATAATACAGCCACATTATATGTATCAGTAGTTCTAGTAATAAACGAACAGCAGGCATGCACCTAACCTGAGTCCACTGCCACCACTTGAGTACAGGCTATCCATGCAACGAGCGCACTGTATACTCCTTGGAACGGCATTATCTGTAGAAGTGTATAGGTATGCGCGTAACATGAAAGTTTACTGATTACTAGTCTATTAACGGCAAAAAGCGAAGATACTTGTGTACGTATCATTAACTCACGTCTACGAAGCACTTCTTCAGTACGTGGTACGTATCCTTACGAACACTCCCTATCGCACTCACTCGACAAGTTCTGGAGCAGTTTTGTAGCGCGTGCAGTGTTATTAAATACCATGTACCAAATGAATTACAAATCGGAAACAGGAAGTACGTAATTATAAGCTAAGGGAAACACTTGCTTTGCGTGTACGTGCAAACATAGACACAGGAGGGAACCAGGAAGGGAGTTCCCTCCTGTGTCTATGGTGCAAGCTAGCTGTTGAAGGCTAGGACGTATGAATTATACAAATATATACTATATGTCCTCCGCGACATCGAAGGATAGTTGGTACTAGACGGCTGCAAGAGCTGGCCGTGGCTACAATTCAACAGCTTCATCCTTCACCGAGCATCGGATAGCTAACTACCCCATAGATCCCGTTGCCATGGTAACGTGCGTCTAAACGATGTTTCTAAATGTCGTAGACACCCCGGGTGTTGTTTCGCGCCGTGATCTATTTCGTCCAGTCGTGTTCTAATGCCTCCTGACCAAGGTAACCTTTCAGCAGGAAACAATCCCAACTTGGGAATGCTATTACAAGAAGGCTGCACCAGTGTGACTGGAGAGGTACAGTTTACTCTACCTTCCAATATAGTTGGGATGTGCCTCTCCTCATATAGACTCACCTCTCTCCTAATGGATGTTTGGCCCAAAAATTGCATTAGTAAGTAAGAGCCAATCCAAACTACCTCCACAGCCTACACAATCTCATGACCTGCAGCTGGTGTGGGAGACCAACAGGTTGCATGAGGCAATCAGAGTGCTAGCCAGCCATTGAACATAACTGTCCATTCCCATTCTCTGCAGATAGCAATGTCAGTTACTCTCAAAAGAAATCAAAGCTGTTGTCCATGGTAACTATGCTACACAGAACAACGTTGCTTTTATACTTAATAGATCAATCAGCTATATGTAGTGTGTTGAGGTCATGTTGGGATGGGAACACTTTGTACGTGAGCATGAGTTGTGATTATGTGCATCTTGGTGTATGACAATAGCTTTATGTAGGTCGACCAACAACCCCATTCAGTTATGCCATACTGTACATGCCACAGTGGTGTGCATGTGAGCAGACTGGGCCTCATCTGTAGCTGAAACTGTTGCCTGGTGACCAGCTATGTATGTACATACCTCTAGATGTGGTCACTACCTGAACACAGACACTGTCCCTATTCACTTTGAATTGTGAAACTATAGCTGACAGTCTTCAGATTTCCATTTGATTATTCATTTGCCTGCATTGTCTATACTTTACTTTACTGATGTTGCTATGGTGACACCTCAGATGAGTCCTCATCTCAAATGTGTTCCTGTCAAGCTCTAGGGACATCAGTGTCTGGTGATCCTCAGAGAGAGAAGGCAATCATTCCATATACATAACAGAGGAACAGTGTGTGTGTGTGTGTGTGTGTGTGTGTGTGTGTGTGTGTGCCTTAGTGCCGTGTGGCACGATGCACTCAAATATTGATATACAACAACCGCCACATGCTACCATTCCATGGCACCACTTCCATGACACTATTACCACCACCATGCACCACCATCACAGTGCAAGTTACCACATTGCCACATAACTAGCGACGCGATTGATCCAGTTTTGGAGCGCGTGTAGTGTTATTCATGCCAATTACCAATGAATTCAAATCGGAAACAGGAAGTGCGTACGTGCGCTAAGGGAAACACACGCGTTGTGTGTACGGTGCAAGCTAGCTGTTGAAGGCATACCACAAGGACGTACAAACTTAAACTATATGTCCTCCGCGACATCGAAGGACAGTTAGTACTAAACGGCCGCAAGAGCTGGCCGTGGCTACAATTCAGCCTAGCAAGTCTGACAACAGCTTCATCCTTCACCGAGCATCGGATAACTAACTACCCCACAACTAGCTAGCTATAGCTATAGACTACACCAATTGCCACATAACTAGCGACGCGATTGATCCAGGGTTAATCGTGCGTGGCGGCTAGGTAGCAAGAAGCCGTTTCCACATAAGGGATCGTGGTTGCAGCGTGAATATCATGCATCTTCACCGTTCAGTGCATGTATCAGGACAAATCTTGTCACTTGACTTTCCAGGTGATCGCATAACGTACGTGGACGTATTGATTGTTTTGAGCACCTCCTCTACATGTGGTTATGGCGGAAGAGCAATTTTCCAGCCAATACTTTTGAATTCCTTTCATGCTTGCATGCCATGGTGTTGCAAGGTTGCATGTTCTCATCCTTGCACACTACGCGCCAGTTGAACTATAATTCAACAACACAACCTTGCGGACACCCCTATAATCAGGACTCTTCTCTTGTTCCGAAGGATGTCCGCATTATAGGGGTTTAGCTATGTATAGCTGTATAGCTATATCTAGCTACTGGCTACAAGGGAAGCTGGCATGACCAAGTGCGTTGCATTCCATGCTCTACTGAACATCGGTGTTGCTGCTTCGTCCCACTGCAGCTGGTTGCCTAGCTAGTGGTAGAACTGATGAAGTGGGTGGCAATGATAAGGCTGTTAGCTTGTGTGTGTTGTGTGTGTGCGTGTGTGTGTGTGTGTGTGTGCACGCGCGGCCATTGGTGGGTGGGGTTGGTGGATAGGTGTTTTGGCATGTCAGTCCTCTTTTATGGCTGGGGGTGAGACCAGGTCAGTAACCCTGCATGACCTCAAGGAACGCGACACCTTGTCCTGAAAACATCTAGCTGGTACATTATACAATGGTGTACTCAGCACCTCAACAAGCACTTCATCAACTGTCCCCATTCACCCCTAGCTAGCCTATTATTGTGTATTGTACATCGCAATCATCTGCTTCAAAACCTCACTTTGATGATACAGCCCTTGTGTAAATATATACCAAGATATGGCATAGCTGTAGATAGCAATTATTACATCCAACATGCAGTATGTTAAGCTATAGGCTAACATATCGAGAGGATGAATATACAGTAGAACCTCCCTTAACCGGGCACCATGGGACCAGGCAGTGCCCATAACTCAGAAATGTCCGTATCTTAGAAATACTGTACCAACAATAAAGATTAAATGCATGCAGTGTAATTACAATAATGTGTGTGTGTGTGTGTGTGTGTGTGTGTGTGTGTGTGTGTGTGTGTGTGTGTGTGTGTGTGCATAGTTATACGTACACATTATAGGACAAAATCATGATGAGAGGAATGCAACGCACTTGGTCATGCCAACTTCCCTTGTAGCCAGTAGCTAGATATAGCTATGCAGCTATACCTAGCTAAATCCCTCTAATGCGGACACCCTTCGGAACAAGAGAAGTGTCCTGATTATAGGGGTGTCCGCAAGGTTGTGTTGTGGAATAGTTCAACTGGTGTGTAGTGTGCAAGGATGAGAACATGCAACCTTGCAACACCAAAGTATGCAAAACAAGAAAGGAATTCAAAAGTATTGGTCAATGCATGGTCCTATTATAAAGAAATGAAATAATTGTCATGAATGTTAATATAAGCATAATTATATACTCCACATGCAAATATCTGCATGCTTCAATCCTGCAAAGTGATGGCATTTAGGGTTATATTACATGAAATGCATGCGCAACATGAAGGCACCTTATGATCAACTACATGTGTGTTTGTGTGCATACCATAATGAGCAGTTACTACAAATAGGCAATAATTCCATGATATAGATATCATGCATCCCGTACATGCTATATATCTCATATTCCCTAAAGGAATTATTATCTGCTCCAATCTGCACTCCTTTGATCATTGACTGCTGATTTGAATTTCTGCTGCGTGTATGTATCCCTTAGGACTTCAGAATATGCAGCTGGCCATGGTAACAAACTTTACAGTGAACACAGTGTAGGCACATAACTGTGGAGGACTGTATAATTTATACGTACCATCAGCACATAATTATTGCACATGCGTGCAGTCGTACAGTTATAGGTATTGTTTTCAATGTTTACACTTGGAGCATCGATCATCATGCAAGGTGGACACGCCAATGACAAGATGTAAATAGACATTTTTTGGTTGGTTGGCCACACTGGGCACCAGGTACCGAAGTCAAATCATGGTATTATACATAAACATGAGCAGTATTGCTGTATAAAATCTCTAGCTCGCAATCTATGTCAACACTAGATTTTGCAATTATACTATAAGTATACGTATCAATCCATATAATATTGTGCAAGCGCTTACCGGATAGCTGTACACGGTGAGGCCAAGCAATTCAAAAAGGTCTGTATTATATTACACAGATGTAATAATCCGTTCAGTAAAGGGGGACAGGCAGGTGTTACAGAAATATTAGCTATTTATAAGTTTTCAGCAGTCACTATATATACACACATGCAAGCTCATGAAGTAAACTACTATACTGCTGTATGTATATTTGTATGTGCATATAGTAGAATGAAAATAATATACTGTGAAGTATATATATGCACAGTTGTATGTTGTTCTATATAACCTTATGCACATATATATAATTTATATGGTATAGTACTGTTCTAGCTATGGTGTATACACAATGCATGCAAGCAATTTAGAGGCATGAGAACAGAATGAAAGGCATTTTGTGTACAGTAAGCTGATAGTGAAAAGGCATGACAGCAGAAGCTTAAGGAGCCCACTTAGTAATGCTTTGGAATGATTGTAAGGAATCTATTGCTACATACTATGTAGCAATAGATTGGTTACTTGAAGCATGCAGCCACAATAAGGGCAGCAAAGAACATCTGAATATACATAATATAATACAGATTATATTAGGTGCTTGACGCATAACCTCAACATTCATCCTGCATGTGGGTCTTTAAGTAAGAGTGCTGAATTTCACTCTCAGAGGCTTTCCGGGCCTAAGGGTTCCACGCCCAGTCTGTCCAATGTTGTCAGAGTCCTTGTGCAGCTCCAGCTTTGTCTTCTGCAACATCTAAAGGGATAGGAGGTAGCCATTAAAACTGGAAAGCACACTGCAAGGTAGCTATAATACTAAATTGGCTTTGACTATGTGTATCGTCGCTATATACAAGTTCTCTGGGCAGGAAATGGTGTGTGTGTGTGTGTACACGCGCGTGCACGTGTGTGTGTGTGTGTGTGTGTGTGTGTGTGTGTGTGTGTGTGTGTGTGTGTGTGTGTGTGTGTGTGTGTGTGTGTGTGTGTGTGTGTGTGTGCATGTGTGTGTGCGAACGCGTGCGTGCGTGTGTGTGTGCGAACGCGTGCATGCGTGTGTATGTACATGTGTGTGTGCATGTACACAAGTGCTGTGCAGTCAGTTCCGTTGAATAGTGTATTTGTTGAGTATTCAAGCAAACAAACAAACAAAAAGCTAAAATTGTCAAAATATACTGTGGTAAAAATATTTTCCAGAGTAAGCACAATTGCTCATTTACACATGCCGTCAGAAGTGGAACAGTCTGCTGTAGGTGGCTGGTCACCCAATGTGCAGTGTACTCTAAAGTACATATTATACTGATATACAGATCAGTTCATTCTAACAAGGCCGACCGAGAGCAAGCAGTGGTTACTGGGGAAACTTTAGAATAGTTGGAGAGCAAGCAATGGTTACTGAGGACACTTTAGAATAGTTGGAGAGAAAGCAATAGTTACTAAGGACACTTTAGAATAGTTGGAGGGCAAGCAATGGTTACTGAGGACACTATAGAATAGTTGGAGAGCAAGCAATGGTTACTGAGGACACTATAGAATAGTTGGAGAGCAAGCAATGGTTACTGAGGACACTTTAGAATAGTTGGAGAGCAAGCAATGGTTACTCAGGGCTGTAGCACCAAGATAAAACCGGTCAGGCCATAGATGACGTGACACAAACTAGGGGGGGGGCTGGGGGCATGCCCCCCCAGGAAAAGTTTTGAAATTTAGATTTGAGTACTTTTGGAGCAATTCAAGGCCCATCAATACTTCAATGAGTATGATAAAAAGTAACATAGACCAACAGGCAATTACAGCAGGAAAGGCGATCAAGTGCCATGAAACAGGTAATACAATGCATTGAAATAAGAAGATTGCGCATTAAAAATCGAAATCTAGTGTATTTTTGGCTGTCTCTCCGACGCTAGGCAGCACAAATCTCTCCTACCCTTGCATAGTAGACACAATCAATGCAAAGGGTGTGTAAAAATGTTTCCTCCAAAAACAGGAGGAGGGCCGGTCCATGCAAAGAGGGGGGCCAGCTGGTCCATGCAACAAGGAGGGCTGGTCCATGCAAAACCCAGGTCATTAACATGTGCTGACTTTGAATACATTTTCACCATCCCTACATCTGCCGACATTTTGTGGTCTTGCTCCTGTTTCTCCACCTGCGTATTATAGTGCAAGTGTACATGTGAGTGTGCAATAACCAGGGTTGCCACAGGAGACTATCCTATCGCATGCACATGCCCATTCAAGCTACATACATGTTAACGTTCCCATGTACAAATATATACAGTTCCCATACCTGGGTAGTCGTTACCTAGGATATGAACAGGGTGATATATAATAGGTGACTACAGTACCAGTCCGTATCCTAGGTAACAACTGTCCATGGTGTGGGAACTGTTGCAAGGTTGCATAAATCCGCTGTACATGACTGAAGCGCTACTGTGCTATCTGAATTTGCACGGCGATCGATTAACACTCCACTTTACGCATCAGTAAACGTCAAAAAACATCATGCGACATCCGTAAAATGGCTGCCGCCGATACGGTTGGTTAGAGAACTAAGTATCTGGCTATTCCTTGTTCAAACTAAGTCCTGCAACACTGTAACTAGACCACTCTGCTTTTAGAACGTTGTTTAGCCTTAGGCCAGTACCCCCCCTCCCAATTTGAAAGTGTGTTTAGAATGCATATCTTCAATATTTAGAATTTTTGTTCCAGCAGCAAAAACCGGTCTGGCCATGGCCGGACTGGGTGCTACGGCCCTGTTACTGAGGACACTTTAGAATAGTTGGAGTGCAGTCAATGGTTACTGAGGACACTTTAGAATAGCTGGAGAGCAAGCAATGGTTACTGAGGACACTTTAGAATAGTTGGAGTGCCATAACAACACCAGCAAATGGGAATTAACAATCAATGACAGCAATGGTGGGATGGGTTTGATGGATGGCATCACTAGAACATTACCCGACAGCAATAACCAGCAACAACAAACCTGTCAAAAGTACACAAAATAGTGAATTTCTCTGGAAGAGAGGCTTTAACACACATACATGCGTATATACGTACCTTTGCCAACAGTGACCACATTTCCAATTCAGCTACTCTTCTCCCTGCAAATGGGTTGATGAAAAGTCGCCACAATCATACGTATACTCTCTTATAGGCAGTTATAGTATTATAGGTAGCAGTGAGAGCAGAATTATATAATACCTAACAGTACGACATGCATAAGTATAATATTATATGAATGTGAAAAAAGCTGAGCAGCCACATGGAGGGCAAGCCGTGGTTGGTTCACATCGCTGCATTGCAAGTAAAATTGATGTACATAACATTAATTGTCAAATTATCAAGTTGCTCTGAACTCTCCATTAAAGTCATCAGTTTTAATACAGTATCAAGAACATGATTTGTGACAATATTTATGCCAATATTAAATAGCACATACAATTAAGGATCACAAATCTAAGTTGAGTATAAGACATGAGCTACACTGTAGCCAGGCTCTGCAAGCGGAGGCTTTCAGTTTAGGCCTACGGCTTACTTGAGACATGCAGACGTCTCATTACATTGATCATCAAAATGGCCACGTAGGAAGCACACGGATACAATAAAAAGCTGGATGGAGACTGCATGCCTTCCATAAGGCACGGCAGCAGTAGCTACACTGACTCACTACCGATTACCTACAGTACAGATTTAGAGTACTTTTCTTTAATGTCACCATTGCATTAGAAAGGGGGTTTCCGTAAAATCCTTGGAAACCCCTCCATACACCCTAGAAGTGTACAAACTGCACTAAAGGAGACATACCCAAGCACATTCGAGTTCCAAAGCCAAAGGTGTTTGCCAAAAATGGGGATATACCCATACTGTTTTCACTGCGGAGCCACCTTCCTGGATTGTACAACAACGGATCCTCAAAATAGTCAGGGTCTCTGCCCATCATGGTGGAGACAAGTATTGGTGTCTGCAGGATTAGTGAATGCAATGAGAATCATTACAAGGAAATCGTATATACAACATTTACCAGTACACAAATATACGTACATAGATAGACAGGCTATAATATAAGTATATGTACACATACACTTGTGCATGCAAACACATGCACACTGCAGTCGATTATTTTCATGTGCAATGACGTAGCAGATTAATCAACTGATTGCAGGACGTTTTGGCTTTGACGGCTTTCGTGGCCTAAACGTCCGCGTTCAGTGTTGAATAATCTGCTACGTCATTGCTCACAAAAATAATGGACTGCATTGAACAACGTAGCAATGAGCCTCTTCACCTACATACACACCAACAGTGCATTTACATGTACAGCAGAAATACACACATCTCCCTCCTCCTCGCACACACACACACACACACACACGTGGGCGTTAAGTACATGTACCTCTTTGGGCACAACATAGCCTCCAATTTCCATGTCCACAGGTAGAGAGCGTGCATGAGCTCCAACAGTTGGATGCAATCTTTAGGAAAAAGGAGGCTTTGTAGCAAAATGGATACAAAATGCATTGCAAGAGACATTTTAATAGCATTTGCTATGGATGTAAACAATGCACTGTTGAATTCATACTTGCATGACGGCTACATACAGTTTGCCAGATTGCCCAGTAGCCCCACTATGAAGGTTCATTATACTTAATTATGTGTTGCCATAATCCACGAAGCCCAGTGCCAGAGTATACACATATATATGTAGACTTGAAATTCCTTCAGCAAATTGTCAACATTTAAAGTGTACACCAAAATACATTGTCCTCCCACCTTATACTTTCCTTCAGACATGACTTGATGTAGGACATCTTCTGCAGTGCTGTGTCGTCAATGTCTCCATCTCTCCCAACCAGAGACAGCACCTCTTTGCGAGCCTCCTCCTGTGCTTCAGGATGCTTGGCCAAGTGGTAGAGGGCAAAGGCTGCAGTGTTGGCAGTCTATATGTACACAGGGAAGAGTGTTGGAAGAGATGACAGAAGAGTAAGGACGTTAAGGATGGTACATGGAATGAGTGAGAAGTCCAAGTACCAAGTGCAGTCTGTACATGTGCTGAAGTGAAAATGATGGAGCAGCAACAATTAAGATAGCTTGTGCACTGTAAGACTTTATTGAACAAATGGTACCGCTGGGTGGATTTTACTAGCCCTGTGCACCCACAGGACTCCCTGGAAGACCAGCATTTTTGCTGAAGGGGTACTTCCTGTTCAAATGAAAATTTATCTATCTTATCTATCTATCCATCATCATCCATCCATAGCCTGAAATGAGGACATCTCTCTAAAGTGTTTTTCTGTACATGCCAAGTTGCGTACGCACATGCAATCATAGAGTTGGGTATACAGCTATATATATCTCTGCAATTAGCACACTTAGTCTATCTAGCTTGGGCAAGTCCGAAAACCATCCCAAAGTTGTCTGGAACAAGAAGTATCTATCACTCTACCTAATACTTCATATTCAGTAAATTTGAATATGATTTCTTCATTTGGACACACTTACAGTGTCAACGCCAGCAATTGTGAATGCCGAAAGATGGTGTACAATATCCACGGCATCCATTCCTTGCTCCACCCATTTCTCCAGGAAGGTCTGGTCCTCTTCATCCTTTACTGACGAGTGCTTCTCAATGGCTTCTTCCACCAGCACTTTCATGACAGAGATGCTTCGAGCATAGCCCTCGCTAGCCAATTTGTAGGCTTTCACTGGGAATGTCTTCAACCACCAGGAGGGGTAAATGTTGCACAGGGGTATGTTCTGCAAAAATGCCATAAACCCTTCAACTATGTCTGCCCCAGAGACATCGGCATTAAGTCCTTGAAATTGGATGCCTTGTGGGAGAAGAAACCTAGATATGGCTGCAGTAGAAAGGGTTAAATTTACTAAAGATTGTTGCATTTACACCCAAAATACCCACCCTCAGTTTGAAATTGCCATCATTTAGCATCACACATGAATGTGGTACAAATAGCAAAATCATTATTAAATATTATGTTCCATTAGGTTGCACAATCATTGTCTGTGTCCAACTGGGTGTCCAAGTGTACTTATAACTGGCCATTCCCTTTCTAGTAAAGTGTGAGAGATAACAAGTATGATACTTTAGATGTCACCTGTTGTCATGGTAACATGATGAAAGTAGAATGCCAATATATATTATACATACGTACGTATGTACTTTACCAATGCATATATTCAAGCTTTGATCCAATGAAAATGTGTCTTCCGCTTGGGAGAAAAGTACCCTAATAACTAGGTTACACTCTTGATTTAAAATACCCTTTTATATGTAATGAGCACTAGTGCAAACATTTTCTGCTAAAAATAAGGGAAAATGAAGAATGGCCTTCTGAAAAAGTATAGAAACAAGCAAGAGTAACTCAACAATAAGGTATACCTCTTTTCTGCGGAGTTCGCAGCACTAGCAAAGTGACCTCTTGATTAACAAATCAATTTAATTTAATTCAATGTTTTTTCTGCGGAGTTCGCTCAGCAACCCCAATTTCCTTGTACATGGAACTAGCTAGTTAATAATGGGTCCATCTGTGTGGGAAGAGTGCAGATCCTCACCCTTCAAGTCCATACACAAGTACTCGTACAGATTTGAGTATACGTATGTGCCTGGTATGCCTGGTGTCATGCACTAGGAGCCAATGACAATGCCAATGCTGCTTTTCTCTTTCACGTAGCTACCCCAGGGTAGCTTGGGATGTGCTGCCATTTTCTACTCATTGAACGAAGCCAAAACCATGGCCTTCAATTGCTATTCGCCGCTGCCATTTGGCTAGTGTCAACGAAGCATTGTAATGCATTGAGATAGAGTATATAGCTATTTTTCGGGAAAATTAATTCCTAAATAGACGTCACGAGCATGACGTCTGAGACTCATTTGGGTCACAACTGGTCAGAATCAGCTTGTATCTTTACACATCAAATATAGTACGATAGTACTCTCTATGTAGGGATGGTATAGGATGTTTCGAATCACAATACATTGGCATAGGGACGAAATCGCGAAAAGCGTCGAAAACCGCCAAAACGAGGCTTCGTAGGGCGAAATACGAAATATTCGTACACTAAACTGACCTGGAAGGCAAGCGAACGTGGTCTGTCAGCGAGAAAATGACACTCAAAAACATCCATTTTCGTCTTCATATTTTTCTTCATATTCTTTTTCGCCAGCTGTAACTGACGGACAGAATTAGCTATCGAACTAATTCGAAGACGAAACTACTGCAAATTAACCGAGCTGTATTCTTTCAAAGTATAGACTCCGAAAGCGTATTGTTCACACATTGGGGTTACCGAGTCTTACGGGAGACGCTGCTACGCGCAAGACGCCATTTTATGATGACGTTAAAGAACGGCAGTTTTCCGCCTACTGTTCCTTCAGTTTCTGTCCAAAAGCTAGCCAACACCGTCAGGAGGCCGTTTCAGGTGTATACGAGACAAGGCTTAGGCCGAAGTTAGCTTGCGCGTCGTTTCAAAAGGTCATCCGTGGACTTGCGTATCCTGCCATTTTTAATTAGTACTCGGCTAACTTCCGGTCACTGTTTCTAAGCTCTTAGGTAGGCTGGCGCGGAAGCTAGGAGATAGCTGACACCTCGAGCTCCAGGATTACAGAAATAAGGCCTTATACTGTAACCTGCATGGATGTCCTATAGTGGCACTTAGCATGTGCAGCTTGCACACCATAAAAAGTACAGAGACTAGAAATAATAAAAATTTTCTACAAAAATAGCAAGGATGTAGGGATGGCACAAAAAGTACAGAAACAAGTAAAGGCTGTTACACAGTAGAGCATTAATCATCGTCCCTACATTCAAGGGTGTAGGACTATAAGGTGCGACATTCTTGCATGTAGGGACCATGGTTAATGCTCCACTGTGTAACAGCATTTACTTGTTTCTGTACTTTTTGTGCCATCCCTACATCCTTGCTATTTTTGCAGAAAATTTTTATTATTTCTAGTAGCTTATCAAGAGAGCAGCACTGCTAAACATCCTCACCTTCCATGGACCAGTATGGCAGTAACTCCATCAGGTCCTTGCTGTAGCCGTCAGTATCAGCTCCCTCCTGTGCCAGTCTGACAAAGGTGTCATGGACCGCATTGAGCTTGTGGACATGCCTACCAAGCTTACGAGGCACAAACACTGGGTTCATTGTAGAGCGGAGCTCCTTCCATTCTTCTCCTTCACTGCATGAATAATTGGATATGTATACAGTAGAAGTAGCAAGAGTAAAACTTATAGTGTAATAAAAATTTCCCTTGAAAATTAAAGAGGATTTAGGAATTGCCAGCAGAAGAAGCATAGAAACAAGCAACAGTAACTCAATACTGTTATATACCTCAATTCTGTGGAGTTCACTTGACAATCAGACCCAATTGTGTACGATTAACTACGTACGTGTACAAGGGAATTAGGAATGTCAAGTGAACTCCACAGAATAGAGGTATAAAACAGTGTTGAGTTACTGTTGTTTGTTTCTATGCTTTCCTTCTGGCCATTCCTAAGTCCATTAATCTTCAAGGGAAATATTTATTACACTAGTTTGTACACTTTTCACATATCCAAAGGACTGTAAAATATTCTTGAGCTGACTTATACACATTCTTAAGCCTCTTTCGTGTTCCCGTACTAGCTTCTGCGTGCTACTACCGTAGCGTTTGCGAAGGTAAGTCTGGAGAGGGAGCTTCTAAGTTGGCTCTTGCATGTCAGGACAACGTTTCTCTTGATACCAACTGCTCTGGCCTTCTTCAGAGCAAATAATTCATAACATTATTCACCCTGAAGAAGGCCGGAGCAGTTGGCCAAAACGTTGGCAATTTTATTTGTTCACTAAAGTTGGTATCAAGAGAAGCGTTGTCCTAACATTCTTAAGCCTATCAAGAAGATATGGTGCCGAATGTAGAGCACAGCTGCATGTACACAAATGCAACAAAATGGCAGCATTGCATGGGGTATGTTAATACACGAGAACCAAATTTCGAACTCGATACAGCGCTGTACAAATTGGATTCCCACAAGTGCTCAGATCCTAGTCCTTTACATCCGTACGCAAGTCCTCGCACAAGACTTGGGTTTGTATGTGCCCTGTATCATGTGCCAGGAGCACACAAAACTTAGTGGGATGGAGAAGAAGGAGAATATGAAAAGACAAATTGGGTACAAGCAGCCTATGCCACTTTTCGCATACGTATGTGTAGTCCAGGCTGGCTTTGAGTGCGCTGTCATCTTCAATACATTAAAGAAGTCTATCCATGGGCTTCAATTGTTCTCATCACCACCATTTGTCTAGTTTCACAGAAATGCACTAAACATTAAGATAAGAGTAGCCAGTTTTATCAGGCACATTCCTAAATAGATGTCCCAAGCATGACGTCCGATAAATTAGACTGAATTTCTAATCAGGGCTTGGCCCTCGTACAAGAACCTCACAAGTGCTAGCGCTGTATGGCAATTTTGTTGCAGGTAGAAGCCATACATCAAAGGGTACATAAGTATGCATTCTCAAGTCCAATTAAATGCCCACTTGGGGGTGCATTGTAATTATCTTTATGCCCGTCTTATATATCCATTCATGCATCAATCACAAGAATGTGTTGTAACTATTGGATGTAACTAATTAGTTTATCATCACCAAACAGTGCTACGTAAAGCCTTAGATACATATACGCACACAACACACACACAGACAGACACACACGCACACACACACACACACACACACACACACACACACACACACACACACACACACACACACACACACACACACACACACACACACACACACACACACACACACACACACACACACACACACGAACACACACACACACACACACACACACACACACACACACACACACACACACACACACACACACACACACACACACACACACACACACACACACACACACGCGCGCAAACACACACAAACACATACACACACACACAGAGAGAGAGAGAGACACACACAAAGGCTGCTACATTGATGTGCTAAAGGAATGCCAAAGTTGCTTCTCTCTACACAGCTGCTTCTAGCTACAAGTAAACACTCCACAGCATTAGATGATGAAAGAAATCGGGCAGAGACGTATGTAATTTGTTACACTACAATACGGGGGAGTTCATTGGAAAGTTACAAGGGAACTCACACTGCAGTGAGGCTAGTGGCAGAGCTGGGTAGGCCATTCATGCGATTGTACTCGGTGAGAACTAGGTTGAACGCCCTCACAGTATCGCCTCGACTAGGATACTTGCCCTCGTTCCGCAAGACCGTCTCTGCTCCGTCTACATCAGCGACAACCACCAGGTACTTGCCTGCAAAGGCCCTCACTCTGAACACCTTGCCGTGCTTCTCTTTCATTTCACCTATGAACTCATGAGGTCCGGCTTCGAATAATTTCCGTCCCGCACCGAACAACCGAGATCCCCACTCTGTCGGCATTTCCTGGAAGTTTCTGGTCTCGTGATTGACTGAAGACGAAGGAGGGGTTGACATCCATCGCCAGGAGTGACAAGTGCGTGCCACACAAGTGGTCACTTTCTTCAATAACTTCAGAGCCATCTTTCGCGTACAAGTGAGTGTCAAGAAGTAGTTACTCGAAACCAGACGCCCGCGGCGACATTTGCTGAGGGAAAGCCCCATCTCAGCCTTCTTGGCTTAGGAGATGGCTATGAAGAAGTCGACCACTTGTTGGCGACACTTTTCACACTCACTGCACTGGCTGTCAACCCCTGCATCATAGACCCTATGCCTGCATCTACTTCCATCAATGACTGGTCTAGAAGCTTCCAGAAAACGCCGACAGAGTGGGAATCTCGTTTGTTCGACGTGGGACAGAAGTCATTTAAATCCACTCAGGGCGAGTTCTTTAGTAAGATATGAAAGAGAAACACGGCGATTGCAAGGTGTTCAAACTAGATGCTTATACAGGCTACTACTATTGGTCGAGGTCGCTGATGTGATGACAAGTGAACGGAGCGAAGGGCAGTTATACGGAACAAGGGCAAATAGCTACCCCAGTCGAGCTCGAGGTGATTCATGCCCTGATTCGAAGATATCGACGGTCAACCTCATTATCCGAACTGCCATGGCCACGCTGGAATTACAACTGCAGCCTGCAGCTGGATATTTATATAAGCCTCTGAGAGTGAAAAACTCTTGCCAATATTAATTAATTCTATAATTATAATTTACAGCTGCAGTCGACCAATCGACTGACATTCAGTTATACAAGTACCATGCATAATTATATAATAATATTTTGCATGATGATTTTTTTAGACTTCATGTGATTCAAGAAGTGATCACAATAAGGCACACATGCGCACTGCCTGTGATAAATGAAAACCAGTTTATAAAACAGTGTCAATATACATAATATTACGTAAATACCAAGGACATCTGAGAAATGGCAAATGACAACATGCACATTGTAATAAGGGATCAGTCTGCATGCTATGAGCTGTGCCTCATCTACCATCGAGCCTCGCTGGCAACGAGGTCCAATGGCTGCTCATGGAGGTTTAGTTCCCTGGCTGGTTGGTGAAAAGAAGACCTGGCTCCGCGTAGGCACATGACTGTAGAATCAATGATGGAGAAGGCCAGCTTGCAGCGGATGAAATACAGAGTGGTGCTGTACGGCTGTGACACTTTGGCGGAGATGAGGCTGGCAAGCCTCTTGTACACAACTGTTGCCGAGGGGCCCCAGCCCCCACTTGTAGACATCACAAGGGGGGTGAAGGTGCCGTGTTCTACTTCCAAAACTCTCCTCTCATATGTCCTGCACTTCTCCTGCTCATGTCTTCTGTAGCAAGCTGCCATTGTTGTCCTACAGTTTGATGGGGCATGGGAGTTAAAGACTCTCACGTCGAAGAATGCGCTCCTTTTACTGCGGTCCCAGAAGTCTTGTGCTTTTATGTCTAGCCTGGCATCATCTTGCACATTAGTTGTTCTGAGGGAGACTCCCTCCCCTGTCAGCGGCTGGAGGACTGGTTCGACTGCCACATTGGGGCAGACCTCAGTCAGGAGCTCAGCGGTCAGGTCTCTGATCCGGTTGTGGTGGATGGATGGCAGAGCCCCCTTTGAGCAACTTAGGGCGTGGCCAACGCTGAAGGCTTCACCACATGGACAGTGTGACGGTAGTCGTGCAGGCTGCCATCCATACCGGACACACAAAGCATCCCTAAAGGCTTGCTTGTGCAGACTAAATCCATAGTCTGCAACAGGGATGGTTGTTAGCCATGCAGATGCACCTTTCTCACTTGCTTGTTCCATGCTGTCTGTTGTGGCTTTGATAGCTTTGCCTTGACTGCTCTTCTGCTGACTTGGCATGTTCTGGCTTTACGATCAGCCAGGTTTTCTCTGCATTAGGGAAATAGCCAAACTGTGGGCCTTCTGCTTGGAGCCTGTCCCACCATCTAAGTAGACGGGCCAGTGTCCCCCCAGCAGATGCATCATCGGCGTACCATGACTGTACCACTCCCTCTTTAAGGCTTTGAATCAATGGGAGTGTACCTATGGCGTACATAACCATTGCGGGGGGGTCACCTTGGGTGATGCCTTCCTGAGATCGAATGTGCATGGTCTCCACCAATAAAAAGCTTGGCTTCACTCCGGTAGGTGTTGATTAGGACTGGGGCAAGGATGGGGCATAGAATGTGAATGTTGCATGATGATCGATCCATGAGATCCCCCATATTATTTTAATTCAAGTAGCAGTAATTAATGCATTTCACATTGTCAAACAAATGATAGTGCTTATACTCTTGCTGTATATGCAGGACTGTTTATAAATTTAATAAGAGATAATAAGAGAAAATTTTTATATAATAAGAGAAAAATTTTATATATTTAAGCTTGTTACTGAATGGCACATGTACATACAGTATATAGTCATTAGACTGGTGTGAATTTCACTCTCAGGGGCTTTCCAGGTCTACGTGTTGCAAGTCCAGTCTGGCCAATGTTGTCAGAGTCCTTGTGCAGCTCCAGCTTTGACTTTTGCAACAACTAAAGGGATAGGAAGTAGGCTATGACTGGACTGGATTGCATGACATTGTGCTGTACAAAGCAGGTTGCAAGGTTAATATATTGTTTTATATTATAATGTGTTTCACAGTTATAAGTTCTACGGAAAGAACACATGTGAGACATATCCAGCTTTAAGTGTGATATAACAACCAGATGATGAGAATTCCTGTGTTGCCATGGCAATACAGGCCATGTAGTGTGATATAAGCATGATCTGAGATAAGGTACAGAGTGAAATCACGATGATAGAATGTGATATATCTGGCAGCTACACACCTATATGCGCCTGGAGACAGTGGCTAGCGTAACCACACAAATAGACAGAACTTTTTGAGCGGTATCGCTGAACAGTGTGACGTAATGCAACATGTTCAGTCATTCTTAGAAAATGTCACGAGAATAACACATGTTATCATGTGTTAGAAGGGCTTTCGGCTAATGTGCCGCATGTGTGCGTGTGTGTGTGTGTGTGTCTGCAGTAGGAGGCTGGACAACCCTACATAGTATAATGGAACTAGATCTGGTCATTCTAACAGGTGGACTGAGGCAGTGAAATGGCAACTGAGTACACTTCCGAGTGGCTGGAGCAGCTGTATCATAACTTGGAACAGCTATATAGTGATGTGAATGGTGGGATGGGGTTTGAAAACTGGCATGCACAAATAGGGACATACATGCCTACAGAGACAATGTAAACATGTAGCAAAAGCAAAAATAGCATCCCAACCAATTCATTGTGCCAACTGTCTGTGGCAGAGAGGCCACTATGCGCACATACGTACATACCTTTGCCAACAGTGACCACATCTCCAATTCAGCCACTCTTCTGCCTACAAATAGATTGATACAGGCTTAACATACACGCTTACAGTCAATTTAGCAAGGGAGAGCAGCAGGAATGCATATGGCATGCATATGTATATACTGATATACAGTTGAGCAGCCATGCACACTGTGGGCAAGCCAAGGATAAGTCACATCATTGCATTGCACAAATTTGATGTTACATTGCTGGCTGGTCTGAATTTATCATTGTTGAAGCACAAAACTTGTTGTAAACCAGTCTCAAGACAATGTTATGACAGTATGCTAAAAGCATAATAATAAGGTTCACCAATTGCCATGAGTAGGGGCGCAGCCAAGCACTGCAAATAGAGGCTCCCAGGATAGGATTACAACTTATTTAAGGCATGATGTAACAATAATTGGAAACCGGCTTCAATATTGAGTGCACCAGCTGCAACAAAAAAAGCCAGCACTACACCTCATCATCTAGTACAGTAATGCAATATTGTCACCATTGTATTAGAAATTAAGGGGGTTCCTGAAAAATCCTTCCAAACCTCTTCCATACACCCCTGATATGTACAAACTGCACTAAAGGAGACATACCCAAGCACATTCGAGTTCCAAAGCCAAAGGTGGTCACTACTAGCGGGGATATACCCATATTGTCTTCACCACGTAGCCATCTCTCGGGCTTGTACAACAACGGATCCTCAAAATAGTCAGGGTCTGCACCCATCAACATGTTGGAGACGATAATTGGTGTCTGCAGGATTAGCGAATGCATTGACAGAGATAGAGTCATTCCAAGGGGATCATACAACATACTAGTACACCTACAAAATTTTATGCATATGGATAGATATATACACAGGCCATGATAAAGTACCAGTACCAGCACACACACTTGTATAGATGTGCATTCATACAGCAGAAATGCACACATCTCCCTCCCACTCACACACACACACACACACACACACACACACACACACACACACACACACACACACACACACACACACACACACACACACACACACACACACACACACACACACACACACACACACACACACACACACACACACGTGGATGTTAAGTGGATGTACCTCTTTGGGCACAAAATAGCCTCCAATTTCCATGTCCACAGGTAGAGCGCGTGTAATAGCACTAACAGTTGGTAACAACCTGCAGGAAAAAGGAGCCTTTGTAACAAAATAGACGCAAAGGTTCAGTACAGGCAGGCGGACTACTTTTTTGTGAGCAGATTTGACAAAAGGGCCCACTTATTGCTAATTATAAAGTGTCACTATGGATGAAAACATGCAACCGAGTGATGTTTTCAGAAATTCAGGTTCTTGCATCTTTCGTACCTGTGATATAGTTGCAACACCCTGGCCAAGTTTGAAAACCGTAGTCCTTTCTTGTGTTTCAAACCAGGAAGAATAGTTACACAGTTGTTATGTTTACGGAAATAATAATGAAAGCATTATGGGCCGTTTTTTCATAATTAATATTTTACCATGTGGTCACTGCTACACGCAGATTGTATCATTACATGCCCACCTTGTGGTCTCCTTCAGACATGACTTGATGTAGGACATCTTCTGCAGTGCTGTGTCGTCAATGTCTCCATCTCTCCCAACCACAGACAGCACCTCTTTACGAGCTTTCTCCTGTGCTTCAGGATGCTTGGCCAAGTGGTAGAGGGCAAAGGCTGCAGTGTTTGCCGTCTACAGGCACAGTGGTGTTGGAAAGGATGATAGAAGGATAGTGATCTTAAGGTTAAGTGTGTTGAAAATCCAATTCCCAAGTCTAGGCTGTGGGATGAAGTGAACATGATGTAGTGGCAATAATGACATTTGTTACACCGTATAGCTCTGTAGTCCAAGGAATATAAGGTAGTTATAGCTAGTTTGTATAATTCCTTTATGAAGGACACAATGAAGTGAAGACACGGACCACTCTAATTAGGTTTTAAGGTACCGTATCCGCTCTAAAAATTCGTCATTCTAATTTTCGTCAGGGGGAAAAAATATGCTCAGGTGTACTCTAATGGTGACGAATTTCCTGTCTCTCTAATTTCCGCCATTGGCCTCTAATTTTCGTCATGAACAGGAAGTGTTCTAAATATTCGTCGGAAATGCCTGCAATATGGCTGTGACGGCCAAGGAACAAAGCCTAGGAGCAAAGCCAACAACGCTCGCTGTTGTCTTTGTCCTTCTGGCATTGTTCCGTTCGTCTATAAGCCTTCTCGACGCTGTGTACGTCGTTCATTTTTCTTTTCGTGCGACAATGGAGTTCAGCGATCGCGAATCGTCCCAGATCCTTCTCGTTTGGACGGTAGCCTCGCTCTGCTGTTCGCACGGTCAACGTGAAAGCGGCCATTTCAGCAAGGAACGCCCATACTGAAAAGCTCTCTAATGTTTCGCCTGCGCTCTAATGTTTCGTCCAAAAACTCTAAATATTCGTCACCTTCGACGGTTTTCTCCATTCCAGCTCTAATTGCCTCAAAAGACGAAATTTTCGCTGCACTAGGGGTGACGAATTTTTAGAGCGAATACGGTAATCAGTGTTTATACTGTACCTGTCAAAGCTGCATATGCACAGAGGTGGGTATAAACATATCTCTCTCTTGCTAATCAGAATACTTGGGCAAGTCTCAAACTATTCCAAAGAAATTTGGAATGATAGGTATATCTCGGAATCTGTCACTCCACCTAATGATTCACATCAGTAAATATGCAAAGTGTATCACTCCACACTTGGCCCACACTTACAGTGTCAATGGCAGCAGATATAAATGACGCAAGATGGGCTACAATATCCACGGTATCCATCCCTTGTTCCACAAATCTCTCCAGAAAGGTCTGGTCCTCTTCATTTTTCACTGACGACTGCTCCTCCATTGCATCTTCTACCAGTGCCGCCAGAGCAACCATGCTTCGAGCATAGCCCTCACTAGCCAATTTGAAGGCTTTCACTGGGAACGTCTTCAACCACCAGGACGGGTAAATGTTGCACAGGGAAACATTATCCAGAAATGCCTGAAACCCTTCAACTATGCCTGCCCCAGAAAAACCATCATCAGGCCTTTGAAACTGGATGCCTTGTGGAAGAAGAAACCTGGAAATGGCTGTAGTGGAAGGGGTTAAATTTACTAAAGATTGCTGCATATACACCCACAATACCCTCAATTAGGAATAGATACGTATCATTTAGCAGCACACTGGAGTACAGTATATATAAATAACATACGTAACTATTATATTATTGGGTTCCGTAAGATTGACAACCATTGCCTGTTGCATAACTGTGCATACAGATGCGAAAGTGGCGATCCCTTTCCAGCGATGTATTTACAATAACTTGCTCACAGATACAATTTCCAAGATTGCTGCCATATTTCCTGTACATAGTCATGTGCTACACAGGGTTTTCTTTGATACTTAACACTCTTTCACTGCAAAAGAACCTACTGATTTGAGTCTTTACAAAGTTGGTCAGATAATTGATCAATTTTCACAGCTTGACTTCAAAATGTAGTAATGATTATTTATTGCTGAAATTGCTAGCCAGGAATTTAGATAACTCAGACGCCTCGGCAGCTCTATGGCTGTCTTCATCAGTGAAAAGTCTGACTTATCTAAATTCCTGGCTAGTGATTTCAGCAAGAAATAATCATGTTTTCACCTATCCATTCAGGCTTTTATCAAAAAAGTCCTAGTACAAAACACTCACTGTATGGAAGCTCTAGAGTATTATTTCTGGCTTCAGAAATCAACCTTCTCCATGCCATCATATCGCAATACCACTATCCACACAACGATCGATTTACTAAGAACACAAGTGCAGCCATGCTAAAAAGCCATTGTCACACGAAATTCTTGTAACTTCCTGCTGAAACGTCATTTTAGTAAATTACCTACCAATAAAGCCGTGCAATGACTGTGTATAACGCACCTTCTTCAAGCCATTCACAGACGTCTTGCTGCAAATAGGAACACTTTTCTCATAATTGATGCAAATTAGTACGATTAGCACTGAATTATGTATACTGTACAATTTAGTCTCTCAAATCATACATGCACACGTCATCATCTATAAACAATGTTTGCTAGTAGTGGACATGACCCACATGCAAAGCCAATCATCCTAAATTTAAGCATGTTCGCTCTTTTAAGCAAGCACATCACAATAGGTGCAACAGACTAAATGCGTCCTCTGTATTCCATAGATATATAGGAAAATAAAAGGGAAGCTGAGTGCGTTTGATGGGTTCCTTAAGCTAATTAACCTTTACTGTAACTCACTTATTTGGCATGCATAGCTGGATCAGCTTGTTTATTTTACACGCCAAAAAAGATATATCAAGAGAGTAGCACTGCTAAACACCCTCACCTTCCATGGACCAGTATGGCAGTAACTCCATCAGGTCCTTGCTGTAGCCGTCAGTATCAGCTCCCTCCTGTGCCAGTCTGACAAAGGTGTCATGAACCGCATTGAGCTTGTGGACATGCCTACCAAGCTTCCGAGGCACAAACACTGGGTTCAGCGTAGAGCGAAGCTCCTTCCATTCTTCTCCTTCACTGCATGAGTAATTGGGTGGCAACCTTGTCTGTCAAGTTTACAGTCTACTGGTAAACTGAGCTATTGCATACATATGTACTGGTACAGTATAAAATACTATACTGTTGCAGAACATAGTCCACATACCAGGTATATATAACACTGCCATGACATGTATATAAATAGTGTCATCGCAAACAGCTGCTATATTGATGTGCTAAAGGAATGCCACAGATGCTTCTCTCTAAGTAGCTGCCTAACTTTTGTCTAGCCCGCTAGACCCACTCCATCTCTAGCTACACGTAACGGACTCCCCCTCTGCACAGTATCAAACTGCACTAGTCTCAGTCAGTCTCAAACTGTACTAGAGCTCACACTGTAGTGAGGATAGAGGCGGAGTTGGGTATGCCATGAATACGATTGTACTCGGTGAAAACGAGGTTGATAGACTTGAGGCTATCGCCTCGACTGGGGTACTTGCCCTCATTCCGCAAGACCGCCTCTGCTCCGTCTACATCAGCGACAACAACCAGGTACTTGCCTGCAAAGGCCCTCACTCTGAACACCTTGCCGTGCTTCTCTTTCATTTCACCTATGAACTCATGAGGTTTGGGGAATAATTTCCGTCCCGCACCGAACAACCGAGATCCCCACTCTGTCGGCATTTCCTGGAAGTTTCTGGTCTCGTGATTGACTGAAGACGAAGGAGGGGTTGACATCCATCGCCAGGAGTGAGAAGTGCGTGCCACACAAGTGGTCGCTTTCTTCAATAACTTCAGAGCCATCTTCGCGATACGTATGTCTAAGTAGACGCCCAGGGGCATTTACTTTGGGAAAGCCCCATCTTGGCTAGGGAGCGAGAGAGATCGATGCTATGAATTTTTTGAAGAAATCGACACCTTGTTGGCGATATGTTTCTCACTCATTGCGATGGCTGTCAACCCCTGCATCTACTTCCATCAATAGCGGGTCCAGAAGTTTTCAGGAAATGCCGACAGAGTGGGGGTCTCGTTTGTTCGGCGTGGGACGGAAGTTATCGAAAGCCCCTCAGCTGCAAATCGAATTCTTTAGCAAGATGAAAGAGAAGCACGGCAAGGTGTTCAGACTAAATATCTTTGCAGGCAAGTACCTGGTCGTGGTCGCTGATGTGAACGGAGCAGAGGCAGTCATGCGTAACGAGGGCAAATACCCCAGCCGAGGTGGTGTCGTGAAGACGCTCAGCCTCATTATCACCGAGCACAAGCGCAGAGCAGGCTTGCCCAATGCCGGCTCCAGCCTCATCTCACTGTGAGTTCCCTTGTCTCTTTCAACTGGACTTGTAAAATAATTCATCTAGCTGCATGCCTACGCAAGTAGCTAGCTAGCTAAGTCCTTCGCTACACACTGGCGACTCTGTGCTCTCTCTCTAGCCTATCTCCAGGTGGCACAGTGCCCTACTCAGACCTTGTGTGTAGGTTGCCCTTTAGTATTCCTCAACGTGATCTCTACATGTGTCCTCTCATGCATAATTTGTTACTCTTCACACAATTATTGTATACTTCATGCATTTAGGCACTGCCTACAGTATGGCATTGTATTATATTACAACATTTGAGCGCATACGGTATATACGTATACAGTAGAACCTGTCTAAGATAGCCAGCCACCTGTACAACCTTTCTCATTTAGTGAAGGGAAAGAATGGAAGGAACTTCGCTCTACACTGAACCCAACGTTTGTGCCTCGCAAGCTTGGTAGGCATGTCCACAAGCTCAATGCGGTTCATGACACCTTTGTCAGACTGGCACAGGAGGGAGCTGATACTGATGGCTACAGTCAGGACCTGATGGAGTTACTGACATACTGGTCCATGGAAGGTGAGCATTTTATCATGTTTAAACAGTTGTGCTTTGATTAGCTTCTCTGATATGCAAAGCATCATGCAAATTGATTGACCAATACCAAGAGGGCATGCTACATACAGTAAAGATCATATTTATGTAAACAGCCACACAACCACTAAATCATCTGTAAATCTATGGAATACGGAATTCAATTAGTATGTCTCACCCGGGGGTGATGTGTTCGGAATGAAAGATGGAAATAGTGTGGTGAATTTAACTATGTTAACTGGTAGTCTGTTGGCATTAGTATTAAAATAGAGCTAGGTGCTGATCTTAATGTGCTTTTCTCCATTCTGTAGCTATGTCGAGATTTCTTCTTCCACAAGGTATTCAGTTTCAAGGGAATGCTTCGTGGGCAGATATAGTTGAAGGCTTTCAGGCATTTATGGAAAATGCACCCCTGTGTAATATGTACCCCTCTTGGTGGTTGAAGACGTTCCCAGTGAAAGCCTTCAAATTGGCTAGTGAGGGCTATGCTCGAAGCATCACTGCGCAAAAGATGCTTGTAAAGGAAGCCATGGAGAAGCACTCGTCAGTGAAGAACGAAGAGGACCAGACCTTTCTGGAGAGATTTGTGGAACAAGGGATGGATGAAATGAATATTGTACACAACCTTTCTTCATTCATAAATGCCGGCATTGACACTGTAAGTGTGTCCCAATGCATGGAGAAATAGTAGTCTCATACTGTGTGACTGACTGTGATGATCTTCCTTCTTGCCTCATCATTTTCACTTCATCACATGGCTTACACTGAGGACTTGGACTTCTCACTCATTCCATATACCATTCTTAACGTCCTTACTCTTCTGTCATCTCTTCCAACACTCTTCCCTGTGTACATATAGACGGCCAACACTGCAGCCTTTGCCCTCTACCACTTGGCCAAGCATCCTGAAGCACAGGAGGAGGCTCGCAAAGAAGTGCTGTCTGTGGTTGGGAGAGATGGAGACATTGACGACACAGCACTGCAGAAGATGTCCTACATCAAGTCATGTCTGAAGGAGACCACAAGGTGGGTACATGTGAATGTATGTAGGTGTATTAGTTGGAATTTAACTGGTTAGATGAAGTTAATGGCGGCATCACGAACGGCCACCTTAGCACGCGAGTATACGCGGGCCCCTATGCGGATGATGACTGAGGGCGCGAAAGCACAGCGCGCGTGACACTGGAGCATGCGCAGTAGCTACCTCGTGGCAGGTGACGGTGGTGCCCGCGTTGGATGGTTTGGCAGTTTTTTTGTTTTTTGTTTTTTTAAATTTATTTACTTATTTATTTTATTTTGGTCCAGGTGCGTGTTTCTTAGCTTACTTTGTCGTTTCTTTTTTCTTTTTGTTTCTTGAGGCAGTGCTTTGGTCTTGGGATCAATTCGGCTCTCAACTCAATTGCTGCGCTTGCGGTTGGAGTTGTGGACACCGAGCTGTATGCTCAGCATTTTTTCGCATGTTTTATGTACGTGTTTTTTACTTTCTCTCCGTCTTCCTCGGGAGACATGAAAGGGTTGCTGGGCACGTCCCCCAGGTGTGACCATTTAAGTAGATTAGATAATTAGCGGGGTCAAGGGTCATAGGTCAAAGGTCACAGGGCGTGTCCAGCACCTTTAAGACCAAGCCAGGGTTCCGGCTTTGAGTCGGTCCCCTGGTGAACGACCAAGGTAGCTGGTTAGTTGCAGCTCAGGCTAGTGATAGTCGCCTACCTGAGTAAGTGCTATATAGGGTAGGGTGTTCACTGAGTACGCACGTGTCTACGCACAAGCTAGCAGCAGTCGCTATACTGTAACGAGTGGTAGATGTAAGACATTAATTGCATGTCACATTGCTGAGATGTTGACATTTGGAGCTACATGTGCATGTCATGTATAATGTGCTTTCTCACTGGACCCACCAGGTAAACAACATTATGTATAGGCATAATTATTATGCATATTGGGAACCTGTCTAATGAGACCACTAGCTGTACGTATGTGCAATGCAGTCAGCTGTCTGTGTGAGCCAGGCCTGAAAACAGTAGCACATTTATTTGCACCAGAACAGTACCCACCTCCATTATCTGGTCATACTCTGTATGTATATGTACATAAGTACACAAAGCTTGGCTTGCAGTAGCTAAGGGATACTCTGTAAAGGTCTCACTCACACTGGAAGATTCATCACTCGTTACAGCAAAGTTCCCAGCAGGTCTGTGTCCTTGTGTTAGCTACCGTTACAGTTGCTCTCAACCCTGTGTTATTTTAGGTGCTGTCATCGGTAGTGACCAAGTCATCAGTAGTGACAAATGCATGCAGTGTCATTAGCAGTGACTACAGATGCATGCAGCATCATTAGCAGTGACTACAGATGCATGCAGTGTCATTAGCAGTGACTACAGATGCATGCAGTGTCATCAGTAGTGACTACAGATGCATGCAGTGTCATTGGTAGTGACAAATGCATGCAGTGTCATCAGTAGTGACTACAGATGCATGCAGTGTCATTAGTAGTGACTACAGATGCATGCAGTCTCATCAGTAGTGACTACAGATGCATGCAGTGTCATCAGTAGTGACAAATGCATGCAGTGTCATCTCCAGAAGTGAAGGCATGTCTCTTGCAAGCATGCATGCTATACGTAAATATGGTATGTCTAATTCTTGTATCCATTACCCATTTGGTTACTACAATTCTTATGTGTGATTGAGTGAACACGAACATTTTGTTGCTTGATACAGTTAATATCCTGCCATCTGCAATGCATTATTGTGTCCATTTCATCACAAAGTGTCCTTTCCTGCAGGATGTATCCAACTGCCCAGGCCATTGCCCGTTGTCTACCAGTGGACGTTGACATTGGAGGCTATGTTGTGCCCAAAAAGGTGCGTACCTGCACAGAACAGCAAGATAGTCTCACGTAGCCAACTGTCACTTTCTACGTGAGGCTAACAGCCTTGTGAGGGGGGAGGGGTGCATGTGTGGGGGGGGCTTGTGTGTGTGTGTTTCTGCTCGTGTATAAGTACATGCGTGAATACATTAATGCAACGGGCACAAGTAGCATTTGTGTGTTTTGTGTGTTTTGTCTTCCTTATATATATGTGTGTACACAGGTCTATGGGATGTAGCCATATATATACATATGATATGTTGTAACATCTCCTTTTTGTGAATGGCTCTCAGTGCATTCACTTCTCTTGCAGACACCAATTGTTGTCTCCAACAAGTTGATGGGTGTAGACCCTGACTACTTTGAGGATCCGTTGGCGTATAAGCCTGAGAGATGGCTACGTGGTGAAGACAATGTGGGTATCAGCCCATTTCTGGTGAACGGATTTGGATTTGGACCTCGAATGTGCTTGGGTATGCCTCCCTTGTGTTGGCTCTTGCATTATCTTAACTGAAGTTTCATGACCCTTGAATTCATGCTACAGTGGAACCTGTCTTAGACAGTCACCTGTTGGCCAGTTGCAATTGTTGCCCTTAATATGGAGGTGTCTGCTCTGCAAAGGTAGATTGCAATGTTTTAGTGCTATTTGGAGGCAGGAGGCTGGCTGCCTAACACAGTGACCACCTTAGACAGGTTCCACTGTGCCTCTTCTGATAGGGCTGTAGCCCAGATGCCAGACCGCCTCCACCACAACCATGTCTTTGCCCTCAGCTAAGCTATTCAGCTATATTATGGCTATATCCATGTAGTTTAGTTCGTACACAACAGCTCATTTATATCTGCTCTTCTATCAATGCTGTATGTAACTAAGTGTGTGTACATAATATGATGGCTACAGTTTATGTAACATAATTATTATTGTATCAATCAATTTTGTAGGAAGAAGAGTAGCTGAATTGGAAGTCTGGTCGCTGTTGGCAAAGGTATGTACACATGTGTTGGCCTCTCCTCCAGACAGTTTACACCGCACATGCTCTTACTAGTTATGTTGTTGCCTTTGACCTGTGCTTCTGTTGATCCCATCATTGATCCCACCCCGCCATTGGCACTGGCTGCTACAACTGTGTACACATTCTGAAGCGTTGTTTATTGCATTTATGCACAGTATCAGTTCATGACCAGATCTAGTTCATGCTTAATATACTGAACAGATTGCTATGCATGTACGTAGGGCTGTCCAGCCATCTACTCCTGATGCCCCTGTTAGCAGGCAATCATGCTTCTAAAAATGTCTACTTGGTTTTTACCCCAAGCGCGATTGTGCAACAGGGGCTATGCGTTTGGTTTGTGGGTCAGTTTGTTCGTCACGTTTTGGGCTGTTTGCACGATTAAGGCACTTTCAAGGCTCGTGTAGCTCCTGAATGATAGGTTTTGCAAAAAAAAAAACAGCCTGTATACCATTGACGACTGCAACAACCACGCAAAAGCTATTAAAACGGCACTTTCTAGTCTTTTGTGGACAGTCCGTCCCCTTCCGCATCTCTGGGTGCTTATGGGTTGGTCTAGCAAGCCAGACTAAATGATCAGTGGCCATAATTATGTGGAAAGATTTTGCGGACGGCCCGCGTTCATATACTGATAGAGACATAAATATAGCTAGGTCTACACAGTCCCCACACGCATGGAGTATGGTCTCTATGAGGCCTTGTTGCTTAAGCACTTGGCTACAGTAGAGTATTTACTACTCAGCTGAACTGACTTTACAACACACACACACACACACACACACACACACACACACACACACACACACACACACACACACACACACACACACACACACACACACACACACACGCACACACACGCACAGATACACATGCATGTATATGCAAACTGGTACCAACACACACAACGCATGATCATGAACAAACGTTGTCTGTTACTCAACACAACCCAGTGAGTCCATTTATAATGGCTACCTCCTATCCCTTTAGATATTGCAGAAGACAAAGCTGGAGCTGCACAAGGACTCTGACAACATTGGACAGACTGGGCGTTCAACCCTTAGGCCCGTAAAGCCTCTGAGAGTGAAATTCAGCACTCTTATTTGAATAGCTCCATACCAGACTATATATGTAAAGGTGTGTGACGTGAAAGCCGAAATGCTGTAATTCAAACAATTTTATGTAAGACGTAGCTAATGACTATAGAAGATGGCAGTGAGTACAGGTTTAGACAGTCTTTGTGTGCATTATAGTTCCAGTTTTTTTCTTTATATGGTACCCATCTGTATCCCTCCATCTTCCATGGTACATGATGTGTACAGTGCTACATTGGACCATGATGTGTCCTAGTGCCTATTGGCATGGTGCACTCTAATAATGAATTGAATTGAATTGAATTGAATTGAATATAGTCTTGCACACCACACGTTCCTTCAATTTAGAGGCTGGCGAAGAAACAGGGACTGCATTCAGGTGAGACTGTGCATGCGGACACATGCATGCATATAATATGCTGTCAGTAAAATTTTAATCTAAAAGACTAGCAGTTAAAACTACGCATGTACATTAAATTATCTATCTGAGTTCTTTTGCACACTATATATAACAGTACTGTATTACAGCATACAAACAAGCACCCATCCCTACATAGACAGCGCGCTGTATATACATGTCTGATACGTCCACGTGATAACTTCGTCTCATTACGTCATACCTCCTTTTGGCACAAAATGGCTGCAGCCAGTAGCGGAGACAGAGATGAAGAGTTCACGTTTCGTAAGCTGTTTCGCGACCTCAACTTGCACGTGGACGTGGGATATCGGTACTACAAAGCCCAGAGGACAGGCATGGATTCTACCTTCTACGCCATGTACGCTGATATGAAGGACCTACTCAGCTACGCTCAAAAGAACCTGGAATTCGTTTTGCAAGAAGCCCCGAAATACGATTTTGTGTATCCGGACGGGAAGCGGGTCAAGGGGAATGGATTCAGGAGTATGCTTCACGTGTTCATGTGCTGTGCGAAGCCTTTGCTCAAGTACTTTCAAGCGTGTTCCAAGGACCGCGGCGGTATGCTGACCACGGCGGGTGACCACTACAAAGCGTTGAAACCGTACTACACAGCTTTTAAGGGTTTGGCGCTGGGACTGGATGCAGCGGCCTGCCTCATTAGGGTGTGTGTGTGTGTGCGCGCGCGTGTGTGTGTGCGCGCGCGTGTGCGTGTGGGTGGGTGGGTGGGTGGGTGGGTGTGTGCATGCACAAGACTACATTATTGTGTGTTGTGTGAGTATCTGTATATGCATGCATGTGTGTAATGTGTGGTTACGTACGTACAGTACGTTTATGTATTTGTGTCCTGCATGTGACTTGCATGTGACTTGCATGTGACTTGCATGTTGTCATGTTTGTAGGCTGACATCAAGCGTGCTGGAGGAGACAAGTTGCGCAGTTTATTTGCCGAGGGCGAGGTCAATGATGGCCTGAGGCGGATGGCTCTGCTTGAAGATGCAGAGAGGGAATGCTTCTATGGAGAGTGCCTCGGATTCCAGGTGAAATGGGAGGGAGGGACGGACAGAAAGGTGTAAAGGGGAGGAGTGGGGGAAGGAGAAAGGAGAGAGTGGAGGGTGGTACAGTAACTTAAAAGTTGATTAACATTTAACTTTGGTTTGTTGGTACAGTGCATGTACGTGGTATTGGTGACATAGTCAATGACAGTTGTCTGCATATCATTTGAGCAGGGTCCTGATGAGAGAGATGTATTGTCAGTCATTATCGTGTTACAGAGTGTAGTAAAAGGCGTACGTATGTATAGTCTCACGTAGCCAGACCGCTTCTCCCCTCCATTTTATATTATGACGTCATCCCCTGGAAAGCGGTCTGGCTTCGCAAGACTAACGTATGTAGTTGTCATTAACGTCAGTTGACTCACAACTCATCTCTAAACACTGATCTCATTTCTGACATATGGCTGCCAGCTCGAATGAATGGTTTAGTTCAACTTCTTACATCTCCAACTGAGGCCATGTTGAGAGGTGACTCATCGTGAGTCAATCGACATCTATGGCAACCTTTCACTCAGCACTGTTACACTGTACATGTATGTACGTACGTACGTAGGTGTGTCACAAGTCACTGCAGCGAGAGAGAGTGATCTGCTGTCTGCTCTTCCCTTTAGTATGAG
This sequence comes from Ianthella basta, assembly GCA_964019415.1. Classification (NCBI taxonomy): domain Eukaryota; kingdom Metazoa; phylum Porifera; class Demospongiae; order Verongiida; family Ianthellidae; genus Ianthella; species Ianthella basta. Next base: position 13,768,619 of record OZ025868.1, on the reverse strand, counting down.
TCATACCTGAAGAACATACTCCAGGTGGTGGTTATTGCCATGGCAACATATGATGAATGGTTCTACAGTGACAAGACGGACCCGATGAAACAGGTGTGCATTTCCTGTATGGCTCTTCAATCGTTATGTGCTGGTGTGTTGAATGGGGTATGTGTATTTCTCCTATTACCAGTTTCATAATACAGGGTTGGAACTTGCCAACATTTCAACCAGATGCTCTGGTCTTCTTCAGAGTGAATGAAGAAGACCAGGGCATGAGGTTGTTATGTCAGCTAGGTTCTAACACTGTTATATTTGAAGCTGGTATTATGAGAACTATATTTTACTCATGTCCAAGCCGGCTGGTAGTCCTCACTTCATTCTTGAGCGACTTTTCTTTGTTGAAGCATTTTCTTTGTCTCTTCCCACATATTGCTTCTTTCCTCCTTCTCCTTACCATGCTCTCTCCTTCCCTCCCATCTCCTGGTGTCTCCATCTCCCGCCCTCCCCTTCCACGCCTACCCCGTAGATGCTTGGTAGCCTTTGGAAAGGGAGTCGTTATGTTCGGAATCCAGCTGGACGAGGAGAGAAAGTGGCCGAATTGACTCAACACTCCCACATACGCTTCACAAAGGCATTCTGGGCCATTTATGACCTTGCTGCTATCCGGGTAAGACGTCTGTGCAATACGTACAATACTAACACTATTGCACTCACTTGCACCCTATTCAGTATTTCAGTACTAGTGACACTTTACATATGTACAGTGTATATGGTACCTTCAGTGGGCTTGCTACTGGCAGCATATGTATGTGTTAGTTGCCCACCCAGCATTGTTCTGTTTTTGTGTTTGCCCACCTGTCTGTCTGTCTCTGTCTGTCTGTCTGTCTGTCTGTCTGTCTGTCTGTCTGTCTGTCTGTATCTCTCTGTTTGTCTGCCTGACTCTCTGTTATATCTGAGGCAGCGTTTTCACTATGTAGAACGTTTTTGAAAACATCCATTTTCGAATCGTTCTTGTACTGCATCGTTTACGTGTGTCTATAACACATTGTTTTTGTACACTGAAAACAGGTAACCTCAGGAATGATGTGATAATAACAAGCACATGACAATTGTGTGACTGTAGACCATGTGAAACTACATGAACATTGGCAAGAGCGCTATCGTTTTCAACTACACGATCATTTTTGCTGTTTATATGAAGAAATTGTGGCATCGTTTTGCAGGTATTTACCTTCAGCAGCGGATTTGGAAGTAGTCGTTTTTCTCTAGCATTTTCATTGTTTGTGTGTAAACGGTAAGTCAGAACAGTGTCGATTCGCACCATTTTTGTCATAAAACCTGCTAGTGTAAATGCAGTCTGACTGTCTATCTGTGTCCGTCTGTCTGCCTGTTTGTCTGTCCGTCTGTCTGTCTGTCTGTCTGTCTGTTTGTCTGTCTGTATCTGTTTGTTTGCCTGTCTGTCCATCTGTCTGTCTGCCCAACTGTGTTTGTCTGTCTGTTTGTCTGTCTGTCTGTCTGTGTATCTGTTTGTTTGCCTGTCTGTCTCTGTTGTGTCTGACTGTCTATCTGTGTACGTCTGCCTGCCTGTCAGTCTTTCAGTCTGTCTGTCTGTCTGTCATTGCTCTCCCCAGAGACTGGTCAAACTGGTGAGTCCTTCCGTGGACATTGCTACCACCATTCATATCCCCGCCAGGAATGTCAATCTTGAAGGAGTGAAGGGACCAGTCACCATTCCTCCTCCATTTACTGAGGAGATTGGTTATGCTCCAGTTGCCATCAGATTGCTGTCTGCCCGTAGGAGAGAAGGCCATGTGAGATTGTGTGTGTGTGTGTGTGTGTGTGTGTGTGTGTGTGTGTGTGTGTGTGTGTGTGTGTGTACAGTATGTTCGAGTGTATCTGTGTGCATGTGCATGTAATTAACCCTCCCTTCTCACCTTCCTCTCCCATTTCTTCCCATCATGACTGCAGAAAGCTGAAATGACATTTTCAAGACGACATGCTTCTGAGAACCCTCCCACTGATGCCATCATCTTCCACATCCACGGTGGAGGGTTCGTCTCACAGTCTGTCAAGACACACGAGGTACGTATTTGGCAATGTGGGCAGCTGGACCACTGTCACCACCTTAGCCATTTCTGGCTGCATGTAGCTTGGGTAGATGTGTGGCTGTATGCAGTGAGCCGTGCTCCTTGTGTAGTCAGCAACTTGTTCTGTGCTAGCAATGTTCTTGAACGGCAGTTCCTTTAGACGAGTTAGGACACCAGCAAGGGTACTATGTGATTAGCATTTCAGTTCAGTGTAGCATTTCACCAACCTCAGACTTCAGCAGACTCGTAATTTAGTAACTCTGTGTTCTGTATCTTTTCGTTGCTTTCTCATCCTGATTAGCCTGTTGTCCTCTATTGTCTCCCCCTCCACTCCCCTCCCCCTCCCCTACCCCTCCCCTCCCCTCCCTCACCTCCCCTCCCCTCCCCTCCCCTCCCCTCCCCTAGAGTTACCTCCGAGTCTGGGCCCGTGAGTTGGATGTCCCTATCATCAGCATCGAGTACACTCACTCCCCAGAGGGGCCGTTCCCTCGCGCCTTTGATGAGTGTCTTCTGGTGTACGGGTGGATGCTGCAGAACTTTGAGCAGCTCGGGACCACTGGGAAGAGGATCGTGCTTGTGGGGGACTCTGCTGGAGGCAACCTTGTTGTGGCCCTGGCTCTTAAGGTACACAGGGACAGGCTCTTATCATACATAGCGGGCTTTTATTGTAAAAGCAGTGGCAGTGTATCATAGATAAGTGGGCTCTTATTGTATACAGTGGACACTCTTTATGCACACACAATGGACTCATACTGTGCCCAGCATGCTCTTTCCATCCACAGTTGGCTCTTATTGTTCACGGTAGGCTCTTATCATGTACAGTGTGCTATTACTCTGTATACTAATTGGTATACATTTTATAATAGTATGCATGTGTGGTTGCCACTGGTTGGTACACACAAGGTTGGGATCTTCTATTGCTTGTGTATCATTACTATGTTAGTGTATTCTGTACAATATAAATCAAAGTGTGTTACAAGAGCAGCCAGTTGTCATGAGGAGGAGTTGATGAACGTGCAGCTTTCTTAGCTACAGGCAGCCACGCTTGTTCGCACACACACTGTGGGTTTGGCTGATAAGAGCAAACAGACTGTAAACGTCCAGCAGTATCCTAGATACACAAGTGAGACCTTGATACTTTGTCCTACCTCTTCTGTGTGTACGTTGTAGAAGGTTGATTAGTGGATGTGTGCACTATTGAGTGGACTCCTCTTATTCATAGAGCTCTTTTGGTACACTGCCAGCTCTAACAGCACTTTAAGATAAAATTATAGTGGGCTTTAATTTAAGATGCACAGTGGGGTTTTATGATTCTCATTGGGCTCTTATTGCACACCGCTGGCTCTTGCATCCGTACATGGGCTGGTTATCAGATCATTTTGCTTCTCTCTGAACTGTTCTCTTGTGACCTGTCCATTGTCAGCTGCACTTTACAATCTTACATGTGGTTAATTTAGTAGATTCTCACAAGAACATTTTGAAGGAAATCTGTGTCTCACTTGCAGTCATCTGTCCTTCCTTTTAAGGAAATCTGTGTCTCACTTGCAGTCATCTGTCCTTCCTTTTAAGGAAATCTGTGTCTCACTTGCAGTCATCTGTCCTTCCTTTTAAGGAAATCCGTGTCTCACTTGCAGTAATCTGTCCTTCCTTTTAAGGAAATCTGTGTCTCACTTGCAGTAATCTGTCCTTCCTTTTAAGGAAATCTGTGTCTCACTTGCAGTCATCTGTCCTTCCCTTTACACCTCTTTGTTTCTCCCTCAGATTAAAGAGCTCGGCCTGCGTCTCCCTGATGGTGTGGTCTCTGTCTACCCTTGCCTCCTTGCCCGAAGTGTCATCTCTCCAGCACGCATACTGGCCATTATGGACCCGCTCCTTCCCATCGGCATCCTCTTCAGTTGTCTGCAGGCCTACACTGGGGTTGTTCCAGA
>OZ025868.1:13739622-13759622 GCA_964019415.1 Ianthella basta | reverse complement strand
GTGGGGAGAATGGCAGTAAGGTAGGTCGCTCACTGCCACTTCCACTCCCTCCCTCTCCCTCTCTCCCTCCCTCTCTCCTCCATCTCCCTCTCCCTCTCCCTCTCTCCTCCACCTCTCCTCCCCTCTCTCCTCCCTCTCCCTCTTCCCTCCCTCTCCCTCTCCCTTTCCCTCTCTCCTCTCTCTTGCTCTGTCCTCCCTCCCCCTTTCCTTCCTCTCCCTCTTCTTCTCCCTCACTCCTCCCTCCCTCTCTCCTCCCTCTCCCTCTCTCCTGCCCCTCTCCTCCCTCTTGCTCACTCCTCCCTCTCTCCTCCCCCCTCTCCTCCCTCTCCCTATCCCTCTCTCTTCCCCCCTCTCCTCCTTCTCCCTCTTTCCTGCCTCTTCTTTTCCATCTCTCCTCCCTCTCTCTCTCTCTCCTACCTCCCTCCCTCTCTCTCTCTCCTCCCTCTCGCTCTTTCTTCCTTCCCTCCTTTTCCCTTGCCCTCTCCCTCTCTCCTCCCTCTCGCTCTTTCTTCCTTCCCTCCTTTTCCCTTGCCCTCTCCCTCTCCATCTCTCCTCCCTCTCTCTCTCTCCTACCTCCCTCCCTCTCTCTCTCTCCTCCCTCTCGCTCTCTCCCTTCCTTTCCTTGCATCCTTGTCATATTTGTTTCATGTACTCCCATCTTCTCCCACCCTCCCTTTCTCCCTTCCTGAAGGTATCTGTTAGTGATGGTGAGGAAGTGACCAGCTTTCATGTGGCCAAACCTTTTCAGAACCAAGTCATGGTGGAGGAGGTCCTTGTGAGTGTGTGTGTGTGTGTGTGTGTATGTGTACTTGTGTGTGTGTCTGTGTGTGTGTGTGTGTGTGTCTGTGTGTGTGTGTGTGTGTGTCTGTGTGTGTGTGTGTGTGTGTGTGTGTGTGTGTGTGTGTGTGTGTGTGTGTGTGCGCGCGTGTGTGTGTACACTTGTGAATGTGATCATTACGTACTTACAGTGTTTGGTACTAGTGCATTGGCACAAGTTACATGACTGTTCAGTGGTGTGTCGTCTCTTGATCTGCTGTGCCCATGTATCCTCTTGTGGTGTATGCAGATACGACCTTGTTACCACAGTCTACTCTTAAAGAAGTGAGTCCAATGTTGAGTCTAAGTCTACTATGTTGTTTGTGTACACACGCACGTAATGCCTTGTAACTATCAGGAGTTATGAAGAGCATACTGGGAAGTGTCCCCAGGGATCATATTCACCCGTTCTCCTGTTTTTCTGCATTTTCATTGCAGTTCCTGGATTTCTTTTACCACCTAAAACTAGTTTTATTGCCAGCACTACCTTTCTCATGTGGTCTCCAATTTGGTTCACAGTCTTGAAAAGCCCCTAGTAGCCAGATGTTTCAGACATGTCAAAAATTTCGTGCACACTAGCTAATTGGGAACTGTTTTCCGATATTTTCGTGGAATACAGTAACCATCCTCAGGGAATATTGGTTCACGGTGTGAGTTCTTTAATGGTCTACACTGTTCTATCACCTTCTGCTGTCTTCATAGGTTATTGGAGTGCGACCAGCGCTATGCCACCTCCCAGAAGCACTGTCTTGAAGCAGAACAGAACTTGAGCATGGTGTGGAAGAAAAAACAGCACCTTCTAAAACTGGTATGAAGGGTGGTGGTCTTCTGTTGTTTGTCACCTCTGTCACTTGTTGTCTGTCACCTCTGTCACATGTTGTTTGTCACCTCTGTCGCGTGTTGTTTGTCCCCTCTGTCGCGTGTTGTTTGTCCCCTCTGTTGCGTGTTGTTTGTCACCTCTGTCACGTGTTGTCACCTCTGTCACATGTTGTTTGTCACCTCTGCCGTGTGTTGCTTGTCACCTCTGTCACGTGTTGTTTGTCATCTCTATCACATGTTGTTTGTCACCTCTGTCACACACAGCAACACCAGAGGGAAGTGCTGCGGGCTCGGTGTGACCAACACAGACAACAATTGGAGGAAGAAAAGTTGCGACTGGAGGAAGGTGTGAATGGGACACGCCCCTTAAGGGCACCACCCACCCCCTGTACAATGTACACCATGTTTAGTGGCAGAGTGTATTGTAATGCTACTCACATCAGTACTGAAATTTTATGACATTCTGTAGTGGTGCATAGTATAGTACAGTACCTGTGCCTTACTACAGTACAGCCTATGTATGTATGTATGTATGCAGGTAGGTAGGTACTTTATGGCTACAAGTACTATAGGTACGTATTCTTGTTAGCAAATTTTGTGAATAATGCAAAAATCGCTACTGTGAACTGTAAGCAGTAAAATTATTTTGTACAGGCTAAAATGTGCAAACAGCTTGAAAATCACTAGCATCAGTGCATCAGTGCATGCCAAATTCTCAAAATGCTGGTTTTAATTGTCACTACACTTGTCACCTTAAGCTACACACGCTTGTGTGGCTACAGATTAGACTGACTCCAGTCCTTGTCACCTGTCTCTACTCCTTGGCTGTCCCCCTCTGCTGCAGATATGACAGAACTGATCAGTGCACAAGGAGAGATTAGTAGACATCGTGAGCAGCAACTGGTTGTGTGTGTGTGTGTGTGTGTGTGTGTGTGTGTGTGTGTGTGTGTGTGTGTGTGTGTGTGTGTGTGTGTGTGTGTGTGTGTGGATGTACAGTATGTACATTCACACACACACACATGTAAGATGTACTATTGTCCTTGTATAGTACTCTAGTGTATATGATGAGTATAAATGCATACACTTACAACTTATACACATCTTATTAAGTACCGTTTAACCATTTGTAGCACACATCAATGAAAGTTCTGTAATCGATGCACTGTCCCTGTTCCTTGTATTCTGTCCGTGAGTGTTCCTGTCTACAGTAGTTGGTTTGTTGTGCTGTTTATTTGTGTTTGCAGGTCATGGACTGTCTGACTCGTTAACTTCATACACTAGTGATGTGTCTCGCTTGAGGTCCTATGTGGAGTATGTGCATGGGTGAGTGAGGCTTGCATGCATTGCATGGCATTCTGTGCCAAGAGGCTCTGCATGCATCCTCCCTACTGTGCTGTGCAAAGGAAGCTGACACCCTCTCCCACACTCCACCATCCACTAGCCAGTCCTCACATGACCAGCAGTCCAGCGCACCTTCTTAAACTACTGTCTGCAGAGAAGACTACTACTGTCCCCCCCATCTGTCCTCCACCTGTCCCAATACTAATCATGTGTCATAGGCTTGCATGCATTGCTTTCTGTGTCGCAAAGCTCTCCATGTGTGTAGCTGTGAGGTGTGCTTGTAATTGAAGTAATACGTAAACGTTAATAATAACACACTATCTGCATGTCCTCCTTCTCAGACAATTTGGTGATGTGAGACGGAACAGTTCAAACAGAAAGAAGATTATGATTGAAGATCTCTCTACAATATTCCGAGTTGAAATGGTAGGTGATCTCTTTCCCTCCTTCCTGTGCTGCTCACTTGCGCGATCCTTCTTCCAGTGAAAACTAATAGTGATTCAGAATTAAGTGTTTACTTTGTGTATGGTATATTAGCCTTTTAATAGCGTCCATCACTCTCTCTTCTGCTCCCCTCCCCTCCCTGTTTCCCCTCCCTTCCCCCTCCCCCTCCCTCCTCCCCACTCCCTCCCATCCCCCAACACTGTTACAGCCCTCAAGTGGTCCACCTGTTCCCCTCATCTGTGGAGTACCACTCACTGCAATAGAAGACCTACAAAGTGAGTCAGTGCACATACGTACCAGCCATAGTCACTATGGAAGAGTCTTTACCATGATAGCCAGCGAGACCCTTGGCGAGGTGTGTTATTGTGTGTGCAGGGCTACGTAATGTGTAGTCTAGAGCCTAGACAATTTGTATTGAATTGTTGGAAGATCACATCTCACATTAATGTGTCAGAATGGAGAGGTCCTGGCTGGCTAGGCTATGAATAAGTTACACTTTCTGATTCGGACCACTCCTCTCTCTCTCTTTCCTGTCCTCAGAAGCCAAACACGTGGACAAGGCGCCGGTCTCCTTAGGCCACCTTGTTCATGTTGTACATCTTCTCTCTGTGGTCCTAGCAAAGCCATTGAGGTTCCCTCTGGTGGTCTTTGGGTCTCAGTCTGCTGTGAGGGATGATGTGCTCCTTGAGGGTGGAGGGATTGAAACTAGAGAGTATGTGTGTGTGTGTGTGTGTGTGTGTGTGTGTGTGTGTGTGTGTGTGTGTGTGTGTGTGTGTGTGTGTGTGTGTGTGTGTGTGTGTGTGTGTGTGTGTGTGTGTGTGTGTGTGTGTGTGTTTGAGTGTGTTTGTGTGTTTGTATGCGCGTGTGTGTGTTTGTGTGTGTTCATTTTTGTGCTTGTTTGTTTTGTGCTTGTGTTTATGTGTTTTCATTTGTGTGTTTGTTGTTTGTTGTGCATGTGTGTGTGTGTGTGTGTGTGTGTGTGTGTACAGTACATTTATATGTATGCTTGTTTGTTTGTATAAACATTGTCTTTAGTCCTGTATTCAACCTGTCTTTCATTTCTGTTAGGTTCCCTCTGTCGTATCGTAAGGACCAAAAGAACCTTTTCTTTCACGCTATGCAGCTGCTACGCCATGACTTAGCGCAGGTGGGCCAGGGTGTACATCAGCTAATGACTAGTGTGTAAGTAATCGCTGGGCTGTTGTATTAATTACTTCCTGTTCCTGATCTGTTTCCACTTCCTGTTTCAGCTCCGTAGCTATTGTAACATCACTTCTCCCAAAAAGGACACACAGCAGAAGAGCATGTTGCTGCTTCTGAAGGACCTGTTTGACAAAGTTGGTGCTTCTCCTGGAAGGTATGGAAGATAGTGTAGCTGTGGACCTGTGTGTGTGTGTGTGTGTGTGTGTGTGTGTGTGTGTGTGTGTGTGTGTGTGTGTGTGTGTGTGTGTGTGTGTGTGTGTGTGTGTGTGTGTGTGTGTGCGTGAGTGTGTGTGTGTGTGTGTGTGTGTGCGTGAGTGTGTGTGTGTGTTTGTGTGCACATTTGCATGCCTCCATGTTTGTTTTTGTTAGCTGAATAACCGCCCTTTTGGCGGGTTCCCAGTCTCCGGCTTGTAATTTGAGTGTTGAACCAATTGATACTGCCTATTTAATTGGACTATTCTGCAGACTCCTCCATAAAACTAAGTGCATACAAATTTTCTTATGTTAATCCATTTAGTCTAAAGGAGTTCAGCGGCTAAGGTGCTAACCACCTTAGATCACTCCCCGGACTACAGTGATGTACTCTTCCAAGTTTGGTGAAGATTGGTCGAAGATTGAAGGAGGGGGTTGTGAACAACAAAACACCATCTTTTCCCAATCCCTTAGATATGGCAACGACCATAAAAGTGGCAAGAACTCAGACGGAACGACGTTAAACCAAATTTTGGCTTAGACAATGTTACTCTCACTACCCCTTTGCATTCCTGCTGCATTTGTAATCATCCATCCAAAACTAGAGGACTAATTAGGTAATAAATTATTGTGCATGATGTTTAATATGAGATTTCTGTACCCCTCCCCTATCTCCTATTCTCTAGTGAGAAGCTTGGTCGCCCAAAATCTGTCTCAGTAGCGTCATCATCTTCAGTGAAGGACAACACCACTTCAGCCGAGATCGCTAAGGAGGACGAGGAGAATGGAGCTATAGGAGACACCCCTCCTTCGCACCAAGGAGTGTTGCTGGAGAGATACCCAGGGAAAACCCCTAACAAGCCAACCCTGCTAGGGGAATCACCTCGAGGCAACTTTACAAGTGAACCTAGCAGTTCCCCTGAAGAGTACCACTTGCAACACAATGGCTGTGAAACACTGACATCCAACGTGGTACCACAGGCAGCGCATGAACCTGATACAGTGGCAGAACTGTAATATTAATTCCTGCCGCGGGGGGTCTTTTAAAAGTATTTTGTACTTGTTGTTTTGTGAATGTGGAACAATACTGTTCTGCACAGTTCAAGGTCACTGTGCAATAATTTATTTATTAATGGTAACGTTACTGTAAATATATTGTGAATCTGCAGCTGCATGCATGTGGCCGATTCATTTGCATTTAGTTGCATGCATGTTCTTTCCTGGAGTGCATATATACACTGTGCATATACGTAGCTATTTTAAATTTCGTAGCTATATGGCATTTGTAAGTATTGTCAAAGCAAGTTTGCATGTGAATTAGCCTCCCTTGAACTCGAACTCCATGGTGCACAAAGAGTACAATCACGGCACTAGTCTAATTATGTAATGCAGCCACCTCTCTATACAGGCCATGGCCAATTGACTGACCCACAGGTGGTTGACATATATACAGGTCCCACTGTACCTGCTGCATTGATCCCACACTAGTATTGATCTAGCTGGGTGGATGACATTGCATGTACAGTAGCTATATTGTATGTAAAAGTATTGTAGCTAGAATTAATCATTACAGTTATAGTATTACACGTATGCTGAAGTCCATAGTATACATGTAATACCATTCCACTAGCATTGTATCTCTGTACAGTTCCCTCTACCTTGCATGCATGCAGCATAACATGATGTATACGTACAATTTAGGCTTTCCCTATATACACTGTGGGTTGCAATCAGAGCAAGGCATGTGGACATGAGGTGTGCAGGTACTGGCCCCTGTGTATTACCAAATAAGGGAACAAATGCAGTATTACTCCATGCCACTCGAGTTGATCTGAGTCATCCATAGACTGCACGCTTCGGGCTGCCATGACATGTCCTAATATGGGCATGCGAATAAAACTGTATTCAAAATTGTTACTATCTTGGGCGCTAATTGAATGACGTAAGGGAATTCCCGCCGAGCTATGTCTCTGCATAAAAGTTGCTCTTTTCTGCTTTTCCGCGCTGCAATTCGACCAAGAACAGTTACCCACTATCCGAAGCGAACATAGGACTTTAACTTCCTGCGAGAGACCGAATCATTGTCGCTGCTTCTTTCAGAACAAGTACGTAGCATCATGTTGGACACCGTTCTGTCCTACACTCCGAGTGCACCCCTTCTCTTGTCGTCCGTCTTGGTGTTCTTGAGTGGACTGTACTTCGTGTACAGGTGAGCGAGGATTGTGGAGTGTACCTACGTGTCGTACATCCTGGGACTTCTAACTTAATATTGCATCATGATTTGTACTGTTATCTACACTGTATGTGCTGTATAATTAGCCAATGTGAAAAGCACAACAATGTGTATCATGCATATATACATATAACGTATTGTATGCGTATTGTAACAGTATAAATGTCCCCATGTATATTATGCACACAGCTCAGGATATACATATGTTGTAATAATAAAGTGTGCAAGCATTATTCTCATTGCAGCTATTGCTATCAGCCGTACCAGTTGTTCAAGAGGCTCGGTGTGCCAGGGCCTAAGCCTAAGCCAGTCATTGGGAACCTCGGACTGTGGAAGCAGTTTGATGTACGTGTGATACACACACACACGCACACACACACACACACACACACACACATGCGCACACACGCACACACGCACACACATACACACACATACGCGCGCATGCGCACACACACACTTAATACTCACACATGCACGCACGCACACACAAACACACACACACACACAATCATGATTATCCCTAAATGTATTTGGCAGTGCATATTGTACAACGATTTGTATGTCTGTTTACAACAATGAAATTGCACACACACACACAATTACGCTGTTACATAATGACAATGCTTCCCTTCTTTATTTGTTTCTTGGCACACACACACACATACGTACAGGCCGACATTTCCAAAATAGATGAACACCTTGTGAAAACATATGGACCAGTCAGTGGGTAGGTGGCTGTATTGAGAGTCATCAACCATATACAGTGCCACACAGTAAACTTACGTACCTATAGGGTCCACTAGTTAGTGTGGGTGTGTCTGTGGAATGTGAGAACCATCTTTGTGGAAGGAAAACACGCTGCCTACTTCACCTGATCTATAGCCTTAACACATGTACGTAGTCCTCACAGATCAAATATAACACAGTGACAAGCTAAATGTGAAGCTTCCAGAGGCCTGGAAGTAAGTACGTAAAATGTTCTGAAGAAGTTTCTGGACTCTTGTACTCCTAATCGTCAATGCAGATATAGTGGCTTTATTATACCCTCTGCAAATCCTCATCAGTGGCAAATCTTGTTCTGCAATTGTCTGAAGAGCCTCCATCTGTGATTTATGCATTTGGCATGCTGAATCAATGAAGGGGGAGGAGATCTTTAATGTTGTATCCAAATAAAATTTGATCACGTCTCTTCTAGAAAGTATTCTATTCACGGTGTCTATCACTACAGGAAACCATTTGTCCTTGTTTCTTTCGTGTTGCAGAGTCTACCTTGGGAGGATGGCAGTACTTTGCATTGCAGACTTGGATTTGCTCAAACTGATTCTTGTGAAGCACTTTGACAAATTTGTCAATCGATTCGTAAGTGAAACTGGTCTGTACACGTACAAAATGCATTTCATGGAAGTTGTTAGGCATGCTGAGTAGGTAATTATAGCTTGTATTGTGTGTGTAGGGGGACACTGGACTGATAGCCGTGGAAGTGGATGGACGCAAAGAGAATCCGCTGGTTACTTCTCTCGGCGATAACTGGAGGAAGCGACGTCACATCATGACACCTGCTTTTAGTACTCACAAGATGAGGCAGGTAGGTGCAGTGAAGGGAAGGGGCGGAGGAGAGGTGGAGGGCGGGCGATGAATAAGCCTGATACGTATTTGTATGTTGTGGGCTTCAGTATGCACTGCTTTGTGTACAGGGGGTCAATGTGTACAGGGGGTCAATGTGTACAGGGGGTCAATGTGTACAGGGAATCAATGTGTACAGGGGGTCAATGTGTACAAGGGGTCAATTTTATGGTTTATGAATTTCACCAAGAACCTATAACACTGTTGTTGTGTATTGATGATTCCTCAATCTCCTATCACAGATGGAACCACTCATTAAACAAAGTACTGAAACTCTGGCACTCAAAATTGGAGAAGCTGCGGATCAGAAAGTAGCCTTAGACATAGCAGGGTAAGTAAGTCACTTAATTACGTAAGTTCCTGGAAGGATGCATTTGTATACGTTTGTGTTATCTTGTGCTCTGGAGTCCATAGAACATGTTAAGAGACATTTATCTCATGTGCCACAATATACCTCTGTAGTGCTACTTCCCTCTCTCCCTTTCACTGTGTAGAGTCTACAACAAGTTCACTATGGAGGTTATTCTGGCAATTGCCTTTGGAAGGTCTCTTGAGGTCCAGAATGGGAAGGGAGGCAAGCTGTACGAAGCAGCCACCTTTGTGTTCACTGCCTTTAGCTCTCAGTCAGACACCAACATGAAGATGATGCAGCCCATCTTTGGTGAGTGCACAGCTCATGAGTGGACTACGTATAGTCACTGACTATATAGTAGGGAGAGCATTATGAGTGTTTGTGTGTGTGTGTGTGTGTGTGTGTGTGTGTGTGTGTGTGTGTGTGTGCACCAGACTGTACTAGTGTCGATTTGAAAGCGTACGTTCGAAGTCTTCCCATGGTTTGTAATTACTCTCTCTTTACACGTGTACTTGCTTGTCATCCTTTAAGATGACACCCTAGCAACACTGACCCCATTGGCTCTCCCTACTCCTGTCTGTACACCATCTCCTCCTCCATCCCCCATCCCCTCCCTGCTCCGCCCACCATGCAGGTGCTTTCCCCATTCTGACAACTCTGATGAAGCCTCTCATTAAAAAGTCTGAATTTTGGAAATGCAACCTTTACATAGCCAAAGTTGCCGCAGAAATAGTGAGAGAAAGAAGAGGCAATACCTCAGAAACAAAGGTACTGTACGTGCGTACCCGCTATGTGAAGTCAGTGATGTCATGTAGTGTTGGGTAATACTGGGTGATATGATACCATTCCTTGTTCATCAGTCAGGTGGATTTCTTCTTTTTTCTTGGGGGGGGGGGGAGGTGGGGGAAGGGAGGGGTGACTGTCGTGCTCAATTTTGGAAGAATGTGTCTTGTGGAGAGGTCCAGGTCGTGCTTTTTATAATATATTTGCGGTCCTTCACAAATTTTCTGTCTTATGAGATTAACTCTGCCACAATCTCATAAGTAAATGGGTTAAATTTCTTATTCTATTTAGTTTGTTTGCAACGTTGTTGTGTGTTTGAGGGAGAGGCTGTTCTTTGATAGCTCTTGTTGTTCTGTGCCTCAACACTGTCGATTCTCTTTCCTCTTTCCTCCAGCGCAAAGACCTCCTCCAGTTGATGATGGATGCTAGCGATGAGGAGACCAAGGAAGGACTCACCAACAGCGAGATTGTGGCTGACACGGTTGGGTTCATGACAGCTGGCTACGAAACAACCAGTATGACCCTCACCGCTGTCACCTACCTCTTGGCACTGCACTCTGTTGTGCAGGAGAGACTGGCTAATGAGATTCATGACTACTTTGAGGAGAACCCTGTGAGTGTGAATATACATTCCCCATGTAATGTTCATGTGCTTGTCTAGCATGATAGACCCTCTACATCTGGTTGCTTGGCAACTGAGTTCCTTAGTCAGGCATTCAGTGACACTGACTAGAGGTCCCCAGCCTGTGAGGGTCTAGCGTACTAGACCAGTATTATGTCACTCAAAGATTACATTTTGTTGAAATGTCACCCTAAAATTAATATATGAATTTGAATTTGATTTTTGAATTTTCAATTTGAATTTTCAATTTGAAATGATTCTGTTCCCATAGGGAAATGACTGTTTGAAATTCAAAAATTCTAATTCAAATATCTCTCTTCTTATCAGACAAAGTGGTGCATTTGTACACATGAAATGTGTGAGCTAACATTTCAGCCCTCTTTTATACAAGTACTTGGGTAACTGCCTCTATATACTTTTGTGTAGTTCTTGTACACATTATTATTGTCCATTGTACAGGACAAGTCCATGTATGATGCTGTGAATGAACTCCAGTACCTAGACATGGTGATTGAGGAGACCCTGAGGCTGTACTCTTCTGTTCCAAAGTGAGTCAGTACGTTTGGTAACTGTTCATACAATGGATCATTGCTTCTATGTAGAATTATGTGAGAGTGTGTTTGTATGCACACACACACACACACACACACACACACACACACACACACACACACACACACACACACACACACACACACACACACACACACACACACACACACACACACACACACACACACACACACACACACAACACACACGCACACACACACACACTTTGAAGGCATGATGCCAAATGTTAGTGTACCTGCTGTAGCTGCTAATACATTTTGACACACACACACATGTGTACGTGTGTGTGTGTGTGTGTGTGTGTGTGTGTGTGTGTGTGTGTGTGTGTGTGTGTGTGTGTGTGTGTGTGTGTGTGTGTGTGTGTGTGTGTGTGTGTGTACGATGTGGATGTGTGTGACTTTCACTCATTTGGCTCTTGCTTCACTGAATTCGTCATGGAACCGTTCTACAGCACAATGAGAATTTGCACTGAGAGCTGTGTCCTCAATGGTGTGACGTTTGAGAAGGGCGTGAGGGTTAGTGTTCCAGTTAAAACTCTTCACTATGATCCGTCCTTGTGGGATGAGCCGGACCTGTTCAATCCAGACAGGTAAGGAGCTTTGCCATGCTGTATGCACACTTGGCAAGCATGCATGGGTGAACAAGCACATGCACTCGTATGTGTGTGAACATGTGTACAGACACACACACACATGAACTCACACACACACACACACACACACACACACACACACACACACACACACACACACACACACACACACACACACACACACACACACACACACACACACACACACACACACACACACACACACACACACACACACACACACACACACACACAGATTCCATATTCATGTACGCATGACAGATACCTATGCTAGCACATGGTATGTACAGACACTTGTTACTCAGAAGTTTGAAATTTCACATTCCACCACATGGTCCTCCGTTCACTCACAGGTTCACCCCCGAAGAGAAGGCCAAGCGTCATCCTTGTGCTTACATGCCCTTTGGCTATGGTCCAAGAAACTGCATTGGAATGAGATTTGCCTTAATGGAAGTAAAGATGGCACTCATTGAGATTCTCAGCCAGTTCAGAATGGTTTTGTCCCCTGAGACAAAAGTACGTTTCACCTTAGCCCTAGTATTTCCCGTGTAAGTACACATTTAAGATGGTGCTATTTCAATCAGTTCCTTTCCATTGGAATGTGCTAGCACTGTACCCATTCTGTACATGATAATTAGCGGGGGCGGGCACGGTTATGAGTCTCATGAGGTTATGTTAATCATTGTCCATCACTGTACTGTATAGTGTAATGATACATAGACATAATGAGGATGCATTGATTGTCTGACTTACAGTAGACACACCGTATAAGCTAATGTGATTGCTAGTGCACTGACCTAAAAGGTGTGTCGGTTGTACTTTGAACTTCTGGTCAGCCTTGTCATCACCTCTATGTATAGCCGTATGGTGTTGGTAGATGCGGATACATGTGAGATGTACATACGTAATACATAATATATAGTCCTATCAATAGATATGAGAGGCCATGCTCTGTTTGTTGTGTATGTAGGTTCCCATGGAAACCGAGTATGGGCTCACGCTCAGGCCCAAAACTGCAGTGCATGTGATGTTTGAAAGAGTCAACCAGTAAGGGAGGAGCGGAACGGTGGAGGACATGTAGGAATGGATTATAGCAAGAGGAGGATTTTGTAGAACAAATCAGTCATTATAATCCCTTGTATTAAATTTCACTGTTTTAATTCAACATTTATATTACTACCATTAAATGTCATTACATTCTTACATATAAATTTAAACGCAAAGGGCTCGAGATGGTCGACATGTACCATGGTTATGTAAATGAAAGACAATGTTGTGAGCTACACGTGGTAGGAAACAGAGGGGGCAGGCGAAAATCGGAGGCTCTGGATAGAGCACACCCACTTTGGCACTTAAGGGGGAGTGGATTAGTACGTGGCTGTTGGCAGTGGTAGTGCAGCTGCTAAAAGGTCAGCTAAAGAGTTCTGAAGGTCATTGGCCCTGGTCCGATCAGCTAACTGCCATTTCCCCTTCGATCCCACCTCTCTTTCCTACCATATGTAGTTCACGATGCAGTCTTTCGTTTACATACACAAAGGTAGCCTATCTTTTAGGTATAATTAATTACCATAATTAGACTAAAGAGCATGTTAATTATTTAATTGTAGTTGTAGTAATATAACCAGCTACGTATAATAATTATTAAATATGTCATGTTCCTACTATTATACAATGTGCTCTTTTTAACATACTCTAGGCCTATAATCATAATTAAGCAACTTTAGCTTCCTAAAGGCAACATGTAGTCCATGCAATACATACTACATATACAGGGCTGAGCTATAGTTAGCTGTAATCATATAGTAGCTACATCATTAAACTCATATGGCTATGAATGCAGGGTACATGGCTGATGCAACAGTACACTCTAATGCATGGGAGCAGCTATGTACGTATAAGCAATAGCGTTAATTAAACTATATATTCAAATTGAATTTGTATAACACCTCCAGGCAACTAGTAACGGTAGGTCACTGAATCAAACCGCATGAACGCTAAGGTCGGCCATCTGATTGGACGGCGAAACGAGACACGCGAGATTGACGTATCAGATCTTTCCATGACCAGTACAATCCGGTAAAGGCTGCATGCTGGCAGTTGAAGTCGTCAGTCGCTCCAGAACGCTGTAGACGACGACAGTGTGTCACAGTTTGTGGAAGATTATGCGGCCTACACAGAACGACAAGCACTTGACTGAGCTGGGCTCCAGACCCTCGATCAACCCCAGTGCGAAAGAATGTAGCGGCAAAGAGAACCGCAGCTGTGGAGACAACTTGTCCCTCGCTTCGTCCTATCTGAAAATTGTACTCTTTGGCATGGGCGCACACTTGATCAGTGTGGCCTACTGGGTTCTGAGCAGTCTGACTACCTCATTCAACGCCAATCTGGGATCGTTTTCGCTGGCGGCCTTGTATTGCAGCCACATCGGGTCTCTAATCCTGTCGCCCTCCCTTGTCAACATCATGGGAGCGAAGGCTTCTTCCATCTTGAGCGGCTTAGGCGCGTTCAGTTTCACTGCCAGCTATTTCTACCCTAGTTGGTACACCATCATGCCGTCATCCCTGGTAATGGGATTTGCCCAATCCCTCATGTTCACCTCGTTATTGGTGACGAAGAGCGATGAAGTCCGGAGAGTTGTCGAGAAATGGAATTTGGACGAGGTAGCGTACCATGGACGATTTAGTGCAATCAGCGCTGTTGCTTGCAACTCTTCAGCTATTGTCGCAGGTGTTGTAACAGTTGCTACTCTCTCGTATCAACCTGGGCAACTGGCATCCTACAACAGTACACGGATGAATGACAATGGCAGTGTTTTCTACAACGCCACAGAGGAACTGCTCCCCAGAGAGTGTGTGACTCTTTCAGCAACCTCCTCAGCTGCCTCCACCGATGGCATCAACTACTACATCTTGGTGGGAGTGTGCTCATTCGCTGCCCTCTTGTCTGTTGTAATCTACTCCATCACAAGAGGAGCGGCCTACCACGAATGCAACTTTTGTTCCTTTGGGCCGAAAAAGGTCCTTCTTGACATTGCCACATATTCAGTCACGGTGGTGAAGCAGGCTTCAACACCAGCCTACGGCCTCTTTCTCCCTCTCTGTGTATTTCATGGGATGATGTCAGCATTCTTCTTCGGAGTGTTTTCAAGGGTACGTATGTTTGCCAATTTTCCCCCAAAATATCCATTCCTCATCATTAATGTGAATTGCCGTATATGATCTCCAATTTACTTTCTATTTCTATTTTATTATATACAGATTTACATTACCGAATGTGTTGGAGTGGAGTTTGTTGGCATGGCAATCATCATTTGGGGACTGTCGACTTGCCTGGGCAGTTTTGTCATTGGATGGTTGATTCACTACACCAGCAACTACGTCATTGTGATGAGCATCGTTGGGCTGGGTGCACTCGGAGCTACTGTTTTCCTGCTGGCTTGGGAGAGAGTGCCCAGCCTTGAAGTCATCTGCATTGTGTCAGCCATCCTTGGACTCTGCCATGGGACTATCTTCTCTGCTGCTTTTGGTAAGTGTTTGTGCACTCTCCGCATGTATTTTACCTCATTGACACATCTTCCTGGATGCACTCTCGTGGATCTGTGCATATAACATTGTGGACAACGTTGTACATGATGGTTGAAGTGGGCAGTGTACATCAAGGCATATGCGCATACACATATGACAGTGAATGTGGTATCTATCAGTGGATTGGTCCATTAAAGGATCCCATGCATAATTCTGTATAATTGTAGTGGTACACCAGAAGAGGTGAGACACGCAAGCATGTTTCCTCTGGTGCTGTACGTGTGTGTGTGTGTGTGTGTGCGCGTGCACGCGCATCGTGTGTATGCATTTTCTGGTATGTGTGTCCCCTGGCACGCACCCCATTACTCTCACAGCTGCTCTCGCACCGTTTCAAATGTACTCATGGATTTCGTATCTGGACTTCGCTGAATCAATACCATGGTAACGCATACAGTATAATAAATTATACTGTATACACTTCAGTATATACTGCATATAATTATATGCAGTACCTGCTAAGTTCATACTGTATAAATGTAGGTGTACAATACAATACAATACAATACAATACACATTGCATTGCTGTAATGTGAAGTGCAGACCTTTTGATATGTCTGCTTTATTGTTTGTTTGTTTTGTTTGTTGTTTGTTTGTTTGTTTGTATCTTCCTGTGTGTTACTATAATATTATGATTATTCCTCCTCTATATAGTGTACACAGGCATAGCTCCTGGATACAGCCAAGAAATTGGAAACTGCCTCGTCTTCATCGCTATTGCCTTTGGAAATTCGCTCCAATTTGTTATGTCAGAATACGTCTCAGGCAAAGTAAACTTGTACATCCTGTTAACAATGTCGGCTGTGGCTGTACCCATGTTCGCCATAGCTGATCTGCACTTTGGATCTGGAAGAAGCAGCCAAAGAGCCTGCTGCAAGAAACCCTATGAGAAGGCAGTGGACAAAGGAGTGACCGGCGAAAACACGGATTCAACAGGTTAGAATGCACTACATGAACATTCTTGAATATGTTCTTGTTTACTCGTAGGAACAACGCGTGTCTCGCTTTCGAACAGTGGACCTCTTGCCATTCATTGGCTCAGCCATCATTCGATCTACACGCACTGTTTCAGTCCCATGAGGACATGAGGATGCACACAGTCAGTGCTGGTGAAGCGACAGTAAGCAAGGTTTTTAGATTCAGACAACTTTACTGACCGTCCTCTTTAAAGGACGTCCATCAAGCCATCGTTTTCTAGTTTTTTAGTCAGAAGTATGCAAAATTTGCAACGGGCATGGAAGAAACACACAGACGCTGTACATTAATATATATTTACTGCATCTTAGTAGACGCATACATTAGAGAGACTGTCTGCATTTGCATGACCCAAGCACATACTATTTACATTATTCGTACAGTAGTATTTTTGAATAAGGCAATTATGCATAAATTAATGTGCACACATCCTTATAAATAGAATGCATTACACACTTGTATACTGATTAGACTTACTATGTTAACTATATTAATCTGCTCACCTATATAGATACTTCCAATTCAGGAGACTTATCATTGACCACGAATCTGTCTGTGTCCGTAGATGACAGAGTGGGTTAGTTTCCGAGCTGAAAATGCAGCAATAACTTGCACAGTTCACAATGCACTTTGACATCACTGTGTGGTAGCCAGAGTGACTTACATTGCATTAAGTATTATTCATCTCCTCGTACAGGCTTCCGTTCTGTGATGTGGAAGGAGTCAGCAGTGTGAAGAAATGAGGATTATTTAAGACAGGAAACTGAACAGAATCTGACGCCATTAACGTTGTTTAATTTCATAAGCTAAGCAACTTGAACAATGTTTGTTTCTCCAGATTTTTGTTTTTGAGCCAAAAATTGTATAAAAATCATTAATTTTTTTGCTTAATTTTTGTCAACAGTAATTTTTTATGTAATAAAATAAAGTGCCCTTAGAATGCGTGCAGTCGACATTTCAGATCTAGAGTAGTATTATATGGATTGAGAGCATGCACAAACAAACCATGCCAGTTATAGCAAGCTAGGAATCATGCGATCAGGGATGGAATGGGGCCAGTGTAGCCGTGTGTGGGTAGATTGTGTGCATCCCACGTGAACCCATGTGGCAAGAAAAAGTACGTATATATTATATCTAAAGCAGTCACCAGTGCCAATGTTTATAGCGCAATAACACTTTTCTACTAAAATGCTGTCGCTTAGAATATGTGCATTTAGTTCTCCGATGAACTGAAGAGTGTCTCCTCAACTCCACTGTCGACCTCTTAGCCTTCTTCTCCATTGAAAGCGGTCTCTCTGATTTCTTTGGTTTCGGCATTTTCCCCTTCCCTCTGCCATTTCCAGGCACAAGCGATGATGGTGTTATCACAACCATGCACACAGGAAGACAAGCAGTGGTCACTTCGGAGACACAAGTGATACTTGACTGCAATGAAGGGTGCAGAGAGACACAATGGGTTAATGTACTACCAGGTTATAATCTAATAGATGCGAGGTTACAAGAAGCGAATTAAAGAGAGACATGAGTGTGCACCCAACAGCATGTAAATACACACACACACACACACACACACACACACACACACACACACACACACACACACACACACACACACACACTTCTCTCTTTTATGACATCCATTGACCCACCCACCTATTATGTGTTAGAGTTGCGCTCTGCTAAGTTATGTAACATCCTGTTCCCAATTGAAGTGACTGCTGTGTTCATGCTCAAGAATCTACTACGACATTCTACTCACACAGCGATGAACCATAACAGGTCAAACCATAACACACATACATATTTTACATGCACCTTCCCACACACTTTCCCGTGTTTAGCTCTACTTGTGCAACTTATGGTAGCCACCTAGATTCTACCAAGCATGGGTGGAGAGTTTTATGGACAGGAGCCCAGGATGAATACTCTGATGTCATCATCACTCAAGGCCATACCCCACCTCTCTCATCTCATGGGTCTTGCAAGCCCATAGATGAGTACCCCTACTGCACTGAAGGGGGCCATGCACCTGGGGTGATAAGGCTTCACAGCCAATGGTGCCACTGGTCTTATTGCCACCTGCTGGCTCACCCCATTAATGGTGTGTGTGTGTGTGTGTGTGTGTGTGTGTGTGTGTGTGTGTGTGTGTGTGTGTGTGTGTGTGTGTGTGTGTGTGTGTGTGTGTGTGTGTGTGTGTGTGTGTGTGTGTGTGTGTGTGTGTGTGTGTGTGTGTGTGTGTGTGTGTGTGTGTGTGTGTGTGTGTACTAACAGAGAAGTACACCAGTTGCTATAATTCCCCAGTGGTTTGTGGTTCACAAGTATGACTAGATAAGCAAACAAGCATAAACCAAGATTTCAACCTTTTGAAAGCCAGACCCATTGGCTGCAGATCTGTCTCCTTTCAGGTATACTCCCACAGCTTGTGCCAAACATTGGGAAACACACACACACACACACACACACACACACACACACACACACACACATACACACACACACACACACACACACACACACACACACACACACAATGCATGCATGAGCGCAGATCACTGAGTATGACCTCATTCACAGAATTCCCACACCAAATGAACTGTAACACCCAAAACACGTGAGTAGAGCTGCCTAGCACAAACACAGCCAAGACAGCAGCATGTTGTGGAATGACAGACCAGCTGGTAGTCCCACATCTGAAGACAGAGGCTTTGTTAACATGCTTTACAGCTACTTCAAAACTAACATTTCCATTACTCGTCTCCTTGCAAGTGACTCACTGGATTGTTGCACTCTTCATTTAGCCTCCACACCTTAAGGACCTCATCAGAAGACAAGGAGAAGAGATATCCGTTTCCAGGGGCCACCGCCAATGACTTTACCCTGTGTCACGCAGAAGACAGTCAATACATGAATACACTGCGAATAGGAAGGACTCTCTCTATGAATGGGATATGAGAACGCATCTTTGGACCACAATCAACTTAAAGCACAGTGTAATATAATATGAGGTGTACACATCTCAATTACGAAGAATAATTATTGTAATATTCACATGCCTATTATACTAATACATACTGTGCTTTGCAAAATGGTTGCCGTGAATGTCATCTGACTCACGACACACCTCCAAACTCTGACCTGACTTGGCACTATTCTAGATGACCTGAAGTGATTCAGGTACTATGGTTACAAAATTTTGCGATAACCAAATTGCATTTTTAAAAGTTGAAGATTTGGCGGGTACAAATTTGAATTTTCAAGTGTTCTGTGAATAAAGATTTTCTGCACTGGTACAAAAAATTATCAGAGTGCTCACCTCTTCATGTGCCCAGTTAGTGACTGTAGATGAGCACCAGAAGAGGTAGAATAGAGCTCAACTTCAGTCTTGTCACTTCCAACTGCAAGGACATCCTCCTGCAATACAAACGTATACCGGTGATTAACAATACAGTGGAACCTGTCCAAGATGGTCACTGTGTTAGGCAGCCACCTCTCTAAAACAGCCAGCCTCTCTGACCCCAACAGCACTAACACATTGCAGTCTACCTCTGTAATGCAGCCACCTCTTTATAAATGCCAGTCAGAACTGGTGCAATTGGCAGTTTTAGACAGGCTCCACTGTATGAAGGGTGGCAGAACGTGGGCGGTTAGGGGGTTGTAGCCCCCCCCCCCCCCCCCCCTCCCCTCCCCAATATATCTTGATCCCAGAACAGTGGCTACAAGCCTGACTGTTGTTGCTACCATGCATCCCCCTCAAACCATGTCATGTTCCGCTGCTGCTGGACATGAACACACTTCCTCAGACAGTTGAAGTTTTAAGATATTAACTG